>CABPRJ010000494.1:480725-785452 GCA_902439185.1 Cinara cedri
TTTTTTTTTTTTTTTTTTTTTATGAAACCAACTCATTGTTGTAACTAACACGAATTGGCGGTGTAGTTTTCACGCGCACTTGCGAATAATTATTAGGACCCTTTATCCCGTGGACATTTTTATCCGGCTACGGTACTGGTATTGTAACTGATAAAATCGCCCTGTGACGGCCGTAACACCTGCCTTACCACGAATCGCCGCCGTGTACCGATATATTTAGCCGTGACGTTATATTATTATTATCTCTATAAAATAACGATGTATGCATTGTGCCTAATAACGTTGCGTTCGGGCGCAAACGTTTATTTTAACTTGTTTGGTTTAAACAAATCGCGTTACCGTAATAATTATAACCGTTACGCACCGGCGTCGTATACGAGTGTAAACAAACGTGTTCGCAACGCTGTCAGCCTGTATTCGCCCACAGTATATTAAATAGCTGATAATACTAATGCGACTATATTATTATTATAACGTTTGTTAACATTACTATCAATCAAACAGACACGGATAGATTGCGTCATTGCGCGCGACGCGCGTTGAACTATCTATGCCGTTCGTTTGTTTTGAAATTCCGGACGCGCAATCTTACGTCACGGTCGCCCATAATAACACGACTCGACATGTCCAACGTCGAATATTTAACATTTTAACATTATAATGTTACGAAAAGTGCGTGTTACGGTCGACAATCGCTGTGATCCGTCCGCAGACGGAACAATTCGAGAAATTATTTTTTATTCCTTTTAAGCGACTATTGTGAAAAGTGTTTAAATGTCGCGTTATCAACAATATTAACGACACTGTAACATTTCAGATCTCATCCGGCACACATCGCTCGGCCGGTTTCGTGTTGACGGGAAACGGGACGCCGCCTATACTGCACAATATTGTGCAGGGTGTCACACGGCCTAGATCTGACGAATCCAATGCATTTTTTTCGATATTTTAAAGTTTTTCCTTTTTGAAATAGTTACTGGTGCGCTTTGTGCGCTATGATTCGTATAAATATTTTTTAAAATCTTAAAACAAACGCATTTTTTTTTTTTTTTTACAAAATCCGTAATAGGCATGGTACACGTTTATTTTGAAATAAAACTAATTTGGTTAATTTTCTGTAATTGATCGATAAGTTTTTGATAATTTAAATTGTTTTCATTGCCACCAAATTAAATAATATCAATTGATTTGGTAGTTTTTCTGTGAAAAATGATATTTCGTTAATGATTTTTGTATAGACTTCAAAAAAATTGTAAACATTTAACGATTCGTATTTAGTTAATATTTGTAACACCGATAATATGTTTAGAATATATTTATAAAATGGCTATATTGGATTTTTTAAAAAAGTTTAAATAAAAAAAATAATAATAGAAATAAGAAAATCACAATCCTAGACTTATAAATATTAAACAGAACAATAGTCATTGTATTTTTCAGATTTCTATGGGACGTCATATTTACCAATTGGAAGCCAAATAATAAACAAAAAAACCGCATTCGAATCGTCATAGAAAAACATAATATAAAGACATACAAATAAAGAAATAAAGACAATTATTAGAGTTTGAAAATAAACCACTCAAGAGTGTTGTAGGTAAGTATAATATGTTTGCTATCAACACTCGAACTGTGCTCTCGTTGATGAGTTTCTGTACTTGTTTTATTATTTGTTTTGATTCCGGAAAATCGACGCGATAATATCTTTAGATTCTATCGCCACGTCACGGTCATTGATGTAATAATAATCGAGATTTTTCCCTAAAAAAATATTTCTTGAGATGAATTCGTCAAGTCAAATATATAAACCCCGTAAACAGTATTTAATATTATATCTGCAGTACAATTTCGTATATCTACTGCGTATTGTACTTTATTGTACTCGACCAGTTTTAATAAAATTGATTAATGAACAATGGAAATACTGAAAAAAGTTTCTAGATTGAGTGGAGACTACCTTGAGGCTTTCTCCACGATAAGTGATGTAGAAAAAAACTTTATGTAAAATTTGATTAAATACTTTTATTTATCAACGGTTTTTGTTGTCGATGAAAGAAAAAAAACTTTCGTGAAAAAAAACGTATATTTATTTATTTATTTCAATAATTTGGTATTGACCACTTCAAAATTTGTTTTTTATTGATATTTTTGATTCTGAACATAGCGAGGAGTTTATTAGTTTCCCGGTACACCTAATGTATGCTTTATTCGTGTAATTTTGTTTTCTTATGCCTGTGAACAACTTTTTAACTGTGGTTCAAATTTCAATGAAAATCGTAAAAATGTATCGTACTATTTTAAGATTTATTTATTTATAATTACGAACTAACACAAATATTTTCAACAGAAATATATTAAAAGACATTTAACCAAACTTTATCATAATCGTTTTTTATTTGCAATAATTTAATCTTGCATACATGTATAAATTAAATCATCCCAAATGTTCACCTTTCATAATTTGTCATCTACGATAGTGATTTATCCGTGATACGAATTCGGGTTTAAACAACAAGTTTTATTTTCAAAAAATGTTTGAACATTGCACCGCTACATTAATCTTGCCCACTGGGCCGTGAGTTGCTCGATTCGCTATTGGACCCGGCTCGAAATCGATCGAAAAATCGTGAAACTCGAATGGAAAATATTTACTGCGCCACGGAAACGATGAATATTAAAATTAGAGTTGAATGCTACTGCAGAATGCAGAACGAAAATGAATTTGAAATCAATTTCTTTGTTCCGGAATTGCGTGTTGTTTTGGACGATGCGATTTAACCCGTCCGACTTGCGTAATGCTATTACATTTGTATAGTACACAAATTGAATTTCGGGCTGTGAAATTTACGACGACAAAAAACGAGAGAATAAAACGGGAAAATCCGAGTAAACGACGTCGACGATGACGCCACATAATAATATTATCACGATTCGATCCACTGTGGAGATAACATGATATAATTAAATATATTCTACTGAAAATAAATTATTCGATACGATCTTCGCGTGTCTATCGTGCAATCTTTAAGACCTACGGACATATAACATTCTATGCAGTCGTGCTGTTCGTTTAATCGAAAGCTGTATACATTGGCAGTGAAAAAAAAAAGAAAAAAAAAACACACAGGAAAAATCATCTTTTTTAGATTTAGAGCGAAACGAGCACTGCATTAGTTTCACTTTAATGTGTTTTTAGATTCAGAGTACACCGAAGAATGGTTTTACTGCGATTCGCTTTTGTTTTTGTTTCGTATGTCCCTCAAACAACTACTAGAAATCTTGCTTCAAACAAAAACTTTATAGGAACTTTCTTGTAGCGTTTTCGATCGCGTTGCCACGTTAATATAACGCTCTGCTCAGAATCGCTTTTCGTTAGCAACGATTAACCGTCGCGTACGGACACGAGAATCGAATTAAACTGCGTATCCTCCTCCCGAACTCCCCTCAAAATCAAACCGCTCTATTCGATGGCGAAAATCAAATGCACGGCGGTATAATAGCGTACGTCCGAAACAGTGCGCCGCGCGACAATAAAATATCCACCGAAAACCGCGTTCGCCGTTCGCGTCGTAGCCCGCAGTAATTGTTCGGACAGTCGCGCAAACGGCGAAACGTCGCGAACGGCCGCCGGCGTTTGAACGCGTACACGTTGAATTTTCTCCGGGGACGCGTTTGTCTCGCCGGCCGCGGAAATATACAGACACGTTATTCCGTTGTTCTCCGCACTCGTAATCATAATACGGTCGCGTTTATCGTTTTCGACTCGAGCCCGTCCGTATCCCGTCCCGCGTTCGGAGACGCGCGGAGACGACGCCGACGACGATAAGGTCTACGGATATCGTAGACCCCGTTCAACAACAGACGAGCTGCGACGCGCCGCGTTTTTCGAATACGAATCGCGCGCATTTCGGTGACCGAGCGACCGACGCACGATCGGTTTTATCACGTTATTTTATCCGATGCGTAATAAACTGTCGATTTCCGTACACATATTTGAATTACAGACGGCCGATGCCGTATTCAATAATTGTTATAAATATTTTCAATTATTTTCAATAGCGAAAATGATTTCGTAATTTGTGCGGTCTGTTCCGGCAATCCGATCTAATCGGCATGTTCGGAGTAGTTACGCAATTATGTGTTTTTGTCGAATTTCTCCCGAAAATAATGACAACGTTGCACTTGCATTGTACCTGATGCGTGTATGTATATTTTCGCTTGTACTTTTCGAACATCTCCGGCGTCTCCATCCAGATCGAATAAACTCGAACTCGAGAACTGGAATTGTATTGTAGGCGGATCGAAATGATAAAAGTTCAGTCGAATAACGATTTACTGTAAGTTATTGCGCGCGTATGGTGTTTTTTTTTTCTTCGTAAACCCCTAAAGACTCCTCGATTGAAACTAGCAATAGTATCACGGACGTGCGTTTCGGGTTCTCGAGTTTCATCGTTGTTTTGGTAGTATACAGTATGTAGTTGCAATACACATATATTGTTCTGTTAACATAATGGTACCTATTGGGTTTTATATCGTTTCACAAACAACATCTCTATTATACGTAATATGCGGGGGAGGAGGGGATGGACGGGGTCTCAAATTCGACTGCGACGATGGCGATCCGCTGCTCACGGTCGATTGTTTTTTTTTTTAATCATACAATTATACCGAAAAAAAAAACACGCGACTACCGTGAACTTTTATGTCGGTCGTTTTTCCTCGACGAAACGACGCGCTTTTTGTTTTAAGCCGTTTTTCGAGTGTCAATTTGATCCCCGGCATAGCAAACTGCTACTAATAGTATCCATTATATTATATACGCGCGTAATAATGTTTTAACGAAATTTACAAAGTAACATATTTTCGTCGAGTTACTATATACATATATACACGTCGTCGTCGTCGTCATGTAATTAATCAAATTCGGTATACGAGCGTTTTAGACTTGATACGTTTTCCGTATAGTCTTTCCCGGCCGCCGCCGTTATTATAAATTCTCCTACGTATTATCACGGCAACGACAAAAACACGCAGGAATTTGGTTCATCTCCTGCGAACGGCGCGACATCGGTTAAGAAGTGTGTAAAACAATATTATACGCGCTCGACTGAACAGCGAAAACTATATTATATTAAGTAAGTTATTCCGAGCGAAAAATAAACCAGTATAGGTGGGTACAAGAATTCGAACGTTTGTAGTTTTTTTTTTTACTTTTTAAATTCTTCTTGCACAAAGAATTTTCATTGTTTAGCTTTTCGGTATAAAACGTCAAGTTCTCCCATAATAACAGCCGTACCCTTTTCCCTGAAATGGATACCGGAAAAGTCTTAAAAAAAAAAATGTTTTCAAAATTTCGCAAAATTGGAGACATAATTTTTAAAACCGTCACCTCAATATATCCTTAACCTTTTATTTTTGACAACTCAATGTTAAATAATCGTATTCAAGATCCGAAGTATTAATTGATAATAATTATTAATTAAATATTAACTAGTAATAATACTCGACGCTCGTATTAGAATTTTCTAAACAATAAACGCCACGTTATTTTCGAAACAATATTCTAGCTTTTTTCGAGTCATGCCTTCGTTTTAAAAGCCGTCGAAAATGTTCGGCGTTTCAAAAATTCTGTCGGGTTCATGTGAATACAATTTTTTTCAGAACGTAAGGATTATTCTCACGATCGTATACAGCTATCAAACATAGAAAATCTGTAGACAGATTTTTTTTTTTACTTTTAATTAAAAATGTGTAAATATATACTTCTGTACGCTATCGTATAAATTCCACATAATATGTAAAATTAAATGTTTTTGGTTTCGTGAGCATTTTGGATATTTCTTTAATAAAAAGATTCATCGTAATGAATTGTACTCGACGGGGAAGCGAAGCAAAAACAGTTGAGTGTATCGTGTCGTATTAGTTTTAAATTAACGAAATCTGGGAAATTTATATTTTGCCTTCGAACCGAACTCGTATCCGGATCGTTTTAAAATGTTTTCCTACACGATTCCTCCGGTTCCGTTTCGATTTAAATATTATTTTCTCTACGCGAATAATTTATGAAAAAAAACCCCGAAAACTCGTGTACGCTGCGTTTTCTTCGTACAATATTATAATAATAAATATTTAATATGTACCTACTATATAATACAATATTCTGTAAAACGTGGAGCGGTGCGGGCCATAAATTTTTTCCCTTTGAAACGTTTTTTATTTTTTTAAACTGTTGCAGTGTATACACTTAATAAACTCTCGATAAAAAAAGAAAAAATAGAAAAAGAAATACGTAGTAGCTACACACTAAAAGAGTATTCTAATCAAAATATTATATACCGGTAGCTATAAGGGGTATGGGACCGTTTTTTCCTCCCTCGTGCACAAAGTGTACTTATAATGGAGTTTTAAATGTATACACGATGTAGTTTATTATTTTTTTTTTTTTATTAAACTAAAAGCGCATATAATAGTTACCTATAATATAACATACTCGTACAAAGGTAATTGGTTTTCAGTTCTCGTCATATTATAGTAATACACGCGGATATTTTATGCGTTCAATTTATGTATTTTTTTTTTTTTTTTTTTTTAAAGTTATACAGTCTTTCAAATCGTTCACTGCGCAAATAATCGATTTCAACCTGAAATACTATATATTTTTTTTTTTTGAAAAATTATCCGGTAAACCGGGTAATTAAACATTTAAAATAAACGACTTTGTCTGTTCATGGACATCTTTAATATATAGGTATATAGGTTGCCGTTTGAAAATCGATATTTGTTATACCCCCCAAAACACAAGGGCGAAAACATCAGGAGACAATTCACAAAATGTATTGCAAATTCTAAATATGAACTGAGTGGGCCTTTTGTTGGGGGAGAAAAAGTGTTTCGTGATGGTAAAATCGACTGCAATAAAACGCGTACAATTGGAAAATACCGATGCACCTATATGCAGACACGACAAGGAGCGCCGTTTCAGTAATCTTATAAGGGTGTGCAAACATTTGATGAGTTCGATTCTCCCCTCGGCCGGGCGCCAGAAAAAAAAATGTTCATATATTTTTATTAAAGCATTTTTTTTTTTTTTTTTCCCCCTCGGGATCGTACACAACTGTAGTATTGTATATTATTATTACAATACGCCACTTCAATTAAAATTAGGTCGGCAATTACGGATAAAAATTTGCTAGGGGGCGTTAGTACATAACCTACCGCTCCCGTCGAATGTCACCCCTGGGTACGATGACGACCAGCCGCGTGCCTGCGCTTTTATATATGAAAAATATTAATAAAAAAAAAAAAAAGAAAAAAAAGGCGTATAATATATTTTTGATGTATACTACTACAATAAAACAAATTATTACCGGCTACAACATTACGGTAACTTTACAAACAATATAATACTTGCCTATATTATGCTTGCTGCGACGCCAACAGAAATACGAACGAAATTAGCTGTCTTAGAATAACGGGAACGGGTGCAACCGCTGATATAGATAATTTAATGTATATCCATAAGCAACGATTAACCGTTGTTAACGAAAAAACGATTCTGAGAAGAATTCTGTTGATAGTATTGCTTTGTCGACAATTCATAATATATCATATTATGGTGAAATAATTACACACGAGCATTATATATTTTCATTAATAAAATCAATAAACGATATCCCTGAAGTATCTCCACAGTCCGATTTCCCTTCAGAAAAAGTGCTATCATTGAAAATCGAAGCGAAATTGCCGGTAGAAAAATTATCCACAGAAAAAAGAAAAATAAACATTATTGTAAAACAAATACGTTTCTCGATCCGTTCAGAATTTAAAATATCAATATTGTGATACACGGAAATTCGAGAGTATAATATATAGTAAATATACGTAGTAAAGGCCGTGCGCGAAATATGAATATTTAAAGTGAAATGATACGATATTGTTCTATAAGTGTTTTATAATACGTACGCGTACACTTACTCGCGGTATTATCGGCAGAAGAGACGCGTTTATTTATTGCATTGACGCGTAATTTACAACGGCGTAGAAACGATACGCGAATAATATCGGCGTGTGTACGAATAAAAAAAAAAAAAAATGCATTATGCATGTAATATATTTGTAGCGAGTTAGATGCGCGTCGATTTTTATTATTATTATTATTATTATTTTTTTTATTAGCTCGATAAAACGAAAAAAAAATTACGAAAGTAATATAGATACCGTATGATTCCCTATATCCATACGTTTTTATATAAATAATATAATAACATGTCTTGACTGGTTGACAGATTCGTCGTCGTGTTACAGCCCCCAAAACCACTGGACCGACCGGGCTGGAATTCGGCGTACAGTTAGCTATTATCACGTAGGCGTCCTAGGCGTCCGCTGAGAATGGATTTTTGAAAACTATTAACGCCTAACGGGGTAGAACAGGGGTTTCAAGTATTTTCGGTACAAATATCTATAATTGTTTATTGATTCGGTTACCTCGGTGACACGGATGACAATTTGATTGGCATGGACAAGAAAACTATTATTTTTATTATAACTATTATTTACGCTATTATCTAGGAATAACAAAGCATTAGGTCAGCTTGTATAATATGCATTAATTTTATTCTTGTTATATTAGCTATACGGTCACTTTTTAAAACGAAATGCGAAATTCCGAAAGAAACTTCGACGATTTTTTTTTGATTCGGATATTTTCTGAATTGTTATACTATCACATGTTATACATATCGCCAAAATGCGAATAAAATGTTATTATCTTTCGATTTATTCGAGCAATAAAATCGCCGTGCGTAGATTGTAAAAGGAAAAAAAAACATAAGGTCGATAAATCTTTTACTGTACAATATTATTATAGTTGATTAGGTATTTGATAAAAAAAATACTAAATACAATAAACTGCAGTCAATGTACCTATACGAATCGTTATCGCGACTCGTATGCACCGTGCTGTTGTTGTTGCTGTATAGTTGTAAATGAAAAGAAAAAAAACGTTTCGCGTCGAGTGCACCGGCCTATAATTTGACAACATTGTCGATTTACTGAACATGACATTATTATTACGTATATTCATATAGAATTTATTACGTGAAAATAAAGTGAGACATAATTCAACGTATTGAATTTTGATGAAGAAAAAAAAATTACCGAACGTAACTATACGTATTAACATATGAAGCTCATTTAAGAGGGTGTGTTGAACAGATATCATAAGTACTTACGAGATCTTAACTTGGAGGGCGGGTACCAAAATTATTGTTTAATAAGTTATTCTCATATTTTTTCGTATACCACTTGCTAACACTATTCCCCCAGTTATGGCCTTGAGTACCTATATAATTCTGGTAAAATGTTTTTAAAAAGGCCAAATGAGGAAGGGTCGCCCTCTTAAAATCACCGTGCTTATACCTCATTTAAATATTTCAATGACTTAAATATTTTACACGTAAAAAAAAAGTTATAAAAAAATACAAAATAGCATGAAAACATTATCAAAGCCAAAAAGCAAATTAAAAATGTCGTGTATTAACCTTATACAGCAAATACACAGCTGTTTTAGTTTCTTACCGGACGAATAGAAACACCGATCTCCGCAAAACGCCTACACAACATCCGAACTCTCTAGTCGTATAAAATTATGGACAGTATATGATTTATCGTAATTATTAGTGATGGTATTATTAATTACGGCCGTAAAAAAAAAAAAAAATAACAATACAAATTTGTATCTGCGAAAATGTTAATACTGTTTTTGCACTGTTTGCGAACGGTCGGCTATATTTTAAATTTTTACTGCTCAGGAAAAATCGAACCAGAAAAAAAATAGGTTATTACTCGTAAGGTACTTATACACCGAGGTGACCTTATTTGTATAAAAATTAAAACGTCAATGTTTGCTCTAAATAAAAAAAAAATACCTCTACATTTTTATTATTATCATTTTTTTTTTAAAAATTTCTATATTTGACTGTACCAATTAAAATCATTTTAATTAGTTTAATCCTCAATAATAAAACACTTGTTTGTATTTATTTCCGTTGGGTTTTCATCAAATCGACAAAATATTTTTACACCGATTGGATTATTAATGTCAATTGCTCGTATTTTTCTCTATTTTAATATTTTGTGTCTTTTTTTTTTTTACGAACTTATGAACAAATTGTGTTCAACAATTTCGGTTGTTAAAAAAAAAAAAAAAGAACATACAAATTATTACAAAAATATCTTAATTATAATATTGCTTTGAGAGTTTAGGTCTAATACAGGGTTTCTTCGTCCGCCCATAATAAATTTGCAATAGAAAATATCCTCACTATTGCTGCATTAGTTTCAGACATAGGTACAAGTTGTTGTTGAGTATATAAGTATAATAATCTTTTCTTCAAGACGAATACAATTATTATTCTACCATTTTGTCATTTATTAAACACTCATGATTGTACTCATCGAAAAGATTATCTTCATCCATATTCCGGTCGGTTTGGTTTTTATTTATAAGCGAAACGAAAGTTTACCTTCCTTAAATGTCTTCCCATCCTGTATTTTGTTCTGTATACTGGTTTTGTTTTTTTGACAAAAAGCGTTCCGTTCGGAGTTCGTTGAAACATCGAGACACGAAATAAAAAAAAGAGGGACAATCATATTTTAAACCGACCTTAAACAGAAAAAAAAACCGAACCTACTTCACACCATAAGTCAATGTTGTAGGAAAAGAGAGAAGGAATTAAGAAGATATAGGTAATATATTTGTATACTGAAATCAACTAGTTGAGAAAAAAAACGAGCTTAGTTAATGTGTAACGTTATAGTTTTGGGCGATAAAACTGAGACATCAACAAAATGAAATCCAAACCAATATCATCGTCATTAGTTTTAACTTTTTTTAAAAATCTGACGGGAATATAGAAAAACTGTTCAAACAAAATTTCACTGAACAGAGATTCCGTGTCTTAAAAGAAGGAACCTGTATAATGTTCTTTGGAACTATCCGTAATAGTAATTTTTCCAAAAAAAAAAAAAAACTAGGGCTAATTTGTTCGAGAATTTTTCAATCAAAATCGAAATTGAATTGAAGTAAAAGTCCACAATTTTTAAAGTTTCGTGATTCGACTTTTTATTACGCTCTAAAATAGCATGTGGACATTGCTATTGGTTGCTGTTGTTCTTTACGTCTCGCGATATTGGCTGTCTATAGATTTCCGTCTTCCAGCACATTGCGTAGTACACTCGGCAGCTCTATTTTTTATGATGTTCGCAGTGTTTACACTTATACAAATTTAAACGCAATAATTATTTAACTATTTTCCAAGATTCCGTTTGACTGCTGCAACGTTCACATGAACCGTATGTTATTAAAATATATTACATGATCGTTGTAGAATTTTTTATACTTTTATAGACATCGAGTACGAATTTCGTACGCTTGCAAAAATTTCGGAACGATATATACGCGTGGTAATGAAATGTAAAAAAAAAAAAACCCTTTTTTGTGAAAAACGGCCGGATCCCAGGAGCATGCCTTGGCGGGACCGATCGATGTCGAACAAAACTACTATCGTTTCCTATTGTTGGTATATACGATGTAAATCGAATCCCAGAATCTCAACAAATATTTCGAGATAAAATGCCATCATTTTTTTTTTTCGATTCGACCATTTTAAACAAAACACGAATCGGCAGAACGTGTTACGCGTATTTATTTTGTGTTATTACTGCGCGTGAAATAACACTAAAAAACAAAATGTACTGACGAAACGTCGTCGTTCTAAAAAAAAAAAAACCGATTAAACGCGAACTCACTTCTTTATCTTCACTTTTTTTCCCGCGAGCAAGACTATAATGTTGTTGCCCTCTTGCACATCTCCGGCCTATCAATCACTCGTACGTCTGTATCTATACTCCATCACACACCCACTATCATAATATTATCCCCTCTCTAACCTTTCTAACTACTTTTTCTCTTGCTTACTTCTTATCGTGTTGTACACGTCATAAGGAATGTCGCTATACGCCCGAAATGTTCCCGATGTTATTGTAATATTTTCTGTACTGACGCCGCGATAATGTTTACTTATTGCGAGTATAATTGATATTTTCGAAAGTTGATTGCGAATACTCTTCCGGAAACAATAACAATAATACTATGTACTTTTCGGTTTATAGTAAACAAAACAAGCGAATGAAACGGGCGTGATCGCTACAACTGCAGTCGCTAAGTGACGGTTGAGTTCGATTATTTTTGTTTCCCCTTATTGGTTGGTTTTTGCGTATACGAATTTTAAAACGCAAAAAATTATACTCGGATTACGTGAACTCGTAACAAGAAATTAAATATTTATCGTTGTTTATTTTCTTCGGTAACAGCTGTTTTTCAATAAATCCAATAAGTACTGTGCATAGCCTATATGTTAGGATTAGGGTAAGAGTTATAGTTGTCGGAAAAATGGTAATGAACGGAACAAAATATTTCACTGCGTGTTACTAGTTGTCAACCATTCCCTCCCGAAATATTATAATACACAATACAAGTATATCGAAAAGTCGAATTATGGTTCTCGTGCATTATCACCCAATCACGTGGAACGTGAGACGAGATTTCAAACCTTCTCTCTGCCTTATTTTTATACCAGACGTGATTTTTCAACGGTTTTAGGTTTTCATTCGAAGCAGTATCAGTGTGTTAAGTTTGAATGGGGTAGTGTTTTTTTCGACGTTGGTATTGCTTCAGACTTTTATCACATTCATCATGCCTTGTCTAATAACTTAATAGGCTTAATAAACTAAACTCTCTTCGAGATTCTGCAATAATCAGTTCGATTTAAATCCGGAAAAAAATAATACTCTATATTAACCTAAACATTACCTCATAATACCTCATGATCCGTCTTATTGCTTTACTGCACTCTGGTCCTCTTTACTATCGAAAACGAAAGCGTTTTCCGGGACTCTTTTACTGCGTATATTAGTGCTATGGCTGAAATAGTTCAGAGAATTTTATTTCATGCGCTCACCTTGAGACTTAATAATATCTCTCAACATGATAATTTTCCTATTCAAAGTCTCCTAAAGTCTCTATTTCCGCCGATCGCAAACGAGCGTATAATCTCTCTTTTTTATCCAATATCTTTACAGATAAAACATTACAGATTATTCGCCTAGTTTCCTATTAACTATTTCCATTTATCCCTATCTCCCTCACTCATTTGTTCCTTTCCATATTCCATACTTTTCTTTGCGTCCTTTCACTCTCTAAGTACGAATTGCAAACCTCCTTTATCACCATACTTTTTCACTGTCGGCACGTTAGCCATTAGTCTAGTTTCATTCCAGGCAATTAGTTTTGTTTACCCACAATCCTTTTTGGGCTCGTCTCGAATTATTTAATTGAATACTAGATAGTTTTAGTTTTAATTATAGTCTTAGTTAAGTAAGTTTTAGTTTAGTTTATATTGTTGCATACCGAATTCTTGTTTATTGAACATTCAACCTCTATTACAGAAAACAAAAATAAAATAAAATATTATCGTTGTCGTCCTCTTTATAGTAATCCGTCTTGTACAGCCCACTTCAGAATAACATTTAAGTTTTTGAATTAAATCAAATTTGAATTAATTTTTTTCCATAACTAGCTAACCAATATCATATTGTTGTTCAAAACGCGGTAATGATGTTTGTATAGAAAACACAATTTATTGGTATAAGAATCCCCAAAAAAATAACGAAGCCAAAATCCACAATTTGTGTAATACTACAAACGTCGAACAGATATTATTTTTTCATGTACGTTTAAATAGTTATATCAATCGACTTTAAGTCGTCTTGCCCCCAATAAGACCCGAGTAAGTAGATAGTATTTTTTTTCAGTGCGCATAAAACCCACGCGACTTATTGAGCATCGGACAGAGCACCTATCTACCTACACGCATCACGTAAATAGAAATCTCTCATATTGTACTCATACCTAACTACACGAGTCAATTATTATATTTTATATGTTCGCAGAAGTTCGTTATAAGCGGATTTTGGAATATTTTCTACCGTGAAACATACTGCAAAAATAGAGTATATTATTACATATTATAATAGAATGCTTGATGCCAATTAAATAAATTACAACCAAAAGTCTTCGAAACTCTTCGAGATGTTTCGTTATGTACTCGTCTAAATACACACAAACACACACACACGTGATTTTTCCATATTATTCTGTATGTATGAAAAAAGCAAACGACTTTATGTCAAATTTCTACCGAAAATAATAACTAATGACATTGTAATGTATCGGTCCCATACAATGCGATTGCGTTTCCGTCAGGTAACACTAAAACTTTCGGTCGGAAGACCTTGGATTTAAATTACGTTTTTAGGAGTTTATAGAATCTACTGAAATACAAACTATAGGATCGATTTCAAATTTTTAACCTTTATGGTGTGCACGTGTGCAATAAAAATTATCTTTTATTTAAACACCTATTTTTGAAATTAATTTTGAAGAGTCCCATTTTGTCAAACAACTTTGATCAATACCACTTTTTTTTAATCTAAAAAATTACTTGAGCTACAACTATTTAAAGTCGGTTAAAAATATGATTTTTATAGTTTTTTCGATAAATGTAAAATCTAAATCGTTCGTAAATGCCGTGTATTTCAGACCCCCCCCCCCGAAATCGGAATTCAAATCCAATGTTATTCGACCGAAATATTTAGTATAAAGTACCAAGGACCAAATTACGAGTATGTCAACATGTTAGGAATTAAAGAGTTTTTTTTTATTTAGGCAGATCAAAGTAATGAATTATTTTTTAAAACTCAATACAGATTTCATCATGTTGTTAATGGAGCAGGGTAATTTTTTAGCTTTATACACCTCTATGAAGAACTCCCTACTCCCTAAAAAAATCTAGAGAAATGGAATTTTATATACGCGTGGTACGAGTATTAAAGATGTGCCTTTTGAAGGTTTCACTTTAAACTCCTTGCCCAATATTTTTTATGCTCATATTTCATGTTTTCACAGGAAATAACCGGTTTCAAATACTCTTACGCACTAATCAAAGTAATCAACGGGGTCAATATAAGTATATTATACAAACAGACAAATAATTGAAGGTGTGCGTATTGAAGGTTTCAACGTCCCTAACCCCGTCTTTATCGACGGTTAGCAAATATGTCGAGAATTAGTTTACCTATTTTGATGTAGATTTTTTTGATTAATATCTTAGCATTACTGATGAAGATTAAATATTACTTTTTATACCAGTAATAGGGTAAGGGTAGTAGATCGTGAAATACAGCAAGCGGACGGGATAGACGTAGCTAATAGGTATCTAAATGGATACGAATCATAAATAAATAAAAAAATTAATTTTATTAATTGCCCATGCAATATAATATTATTAACACCAGTGTAAAACTTTGATGACCAGAACTATTTTAGTGGATTATAAAAAAAAAAAATTGAATATTTTAACGACGATAAGTCGCGTAAGAGAAAATTTATCTCAAGCTCTGCTGCTAACGGCTGTTATTAAATTTTATTTTTCATAACTGAACGCAATACTATTCCGAACGATGTCAAACGTGACAAGACGTTTGACAATTTATCAAATATAGAGTCGTCTAAAACCATTCGCGGGTTTCGTAACAGTTTTATGTAAATCGTAAAATAACAAGCAAGGTTTTTTTTTTTTTTTTAATTCTTTGAACGAAATATAAGCGTTTTAATTTTATTTTTAACGAAACCGTGGGAGAATATTAATTTGGCGTTACGTGCACGAAAATACCCGTATACGCTGCGAATATTTAATTAAAATTATTTTTCGTAAATATTCTCGTCAAATTAATGTGCAATATAATATTTTTTCACGGTTCTAAGAGTGTTTATAGGTGCAAGGGAAAATAGCCCGAATCAACCGAAGGGCGACACTTAATCCCGCTATAATATTGATTTTAAATAAAGTACCGTGTATAATATTATAATACTCATACGCGACGAGGACTTGATTTTGGGGGAGAGCTTGACTGAGTTTTAATCGGATTAAAATTGAAATAAAAATAAAAGCATACATTAAATTAACGGTAGCAAATTGTTAATGCTCACAACCACGGTCACACCTATGTGTATTTAAATGTATTTATGATAATTAATAACCAGTCAATTCCAGTCGTGTCTCTGAGTAATAGAATTTATCATACTTTACCAGGGGATCTTAAAATGTGTAAAAATAACCATTAATGTCATTCGCTCTGGTGTTATCTCATAAACCGGAGTGGTTACCCAAACACATTTTGAACGAGAGCAAAACATTTTAATGGTCACATTGCATTTAAAATCATGCGGAATCGTGTATATAATACGAGTATATTATAAAGAATTTTTGCAATCGTGTATGTATTTCATTGGCTGTTAAAATCTACACGTTGCGCAAATTTTGCGCAGTGAAGTTATAGCCGTTTTTGATGAGAATATTCATTATTGTTTTAAAAGTTTTTGAAATTTGGCTCTCGTAATTTATATGAAAAAAAAGCAATCATTTTCTTAAAAAGTTGGGTAAAAACAAACACTTGACAATTGAAATACAAGTACTTTTACTGACATTTGATCCAACATAATATTCTATTGTATTCGACACCTCTGCAAAAACCGTATAAAACTTTCTAATTTTTTTTTTTTTTTTCATGAACACGATATGTTTTTTTTTCCACAATTTGATTAGATATTATTATTACTATTATTATTGTTTCAAGTGTCGAAATCATCAAAATAATAAATACATTTTCAAACTCGAGTTAAAGTTTCCGGTATAGTTTCAATATTATTATTTTTTTTTTTTTTGTGCCCAGAGAATACAAAGTCCTAAAAGTTGCGAGACAATAAAAAAAAAAGTTCCACTCCACCGTCTTTTTTTATACCACCGCTGACAATAACTATTTCTGTGTACATTAGAGTATAAGAGTATTCTCGCAATTCGAAAAGCCGACTCTTTCACTACACTCTGATAGATAACATTACATATTTTATTTTTCTACTTTTCATTTGTTTTTGTTTTTTATTTCATTTGTTTCTCCATGTGTCTATTTTACTTTTTCTTTATTTTTCATTCGAAAGCTTCGGAAACAAAAACCGCCTTCGCGAGATTTGAACACAGATAAATGTCTATAACGTTTTTTAGCGTCCCACGATCTATTTCCTCTTCTTTTAGACGAGTGCGCGAATTTTTTATACGAATATCCCATCAAGCCGCAAACCGCCGAGCACCGACTGATCGATTTTCCCACTAGATGTCACACAATAACAACAATAAAGTATACTATCTTGTAATATTATTATAACAGTCGAAAAACGATTTTTATTTTTCCTCCCGTTGTAAATACGCTTCTGACAGCGGGAATCTAACTGTCGCCATTTCCCCGGGCGTGAACACGTTATTTTGACCGGTCTTTACTGGTATATAATTCAGATATTGTATATCTCTTTAAAACCCTTCAATTTTTTTTTTTTTGTTCAGAGTACTTAAAATAAACCGTGAAGAAACAATAAAAATCTCAAAAGGAAAAAACTCGCCAAAAAAACCAAATAAGTGTATGTGCCACTGTAATTATTGGCCCCCGTGACCAGGAGAGTAAATATTTACTAGAGTAATTGCAAGACCCTCTCGATAGATTATTAAGAGATATAATTTGAATAATGAATGTTCTCCCTGCCCTCTTGCCTGGATAAGGTGGAATACAGGATTGGACAGATATACATACGTATATATTAGACATACACGTGTTATAATAATATAATTTTTTCTGAAAATCATTTTTGAAGGAACGGCTATATAAAAGTAGAAAGAGTAGACCGAGAACTTGCTTCTTTATAAAAACGAAACAAAAACCTAACCAAAATCCCGAAACAAATATCTCCAAGTAAATGTTCACTAATAAAATTCGAGTGGGGGTAAATGTTCACCGTATTGTAATCGCACTATCGATAAATAATTTATACTTGAACTGATTTTGTGCCATTAGTTTCGATATTGGAGTGTATTGGTTTATTATCAAGCATAAAGGTAAGAATATTGTTTGTATTTTAAGGTTGATTTTTTTTTTTTTTTGTTTAAATTTTCAAGTCAGATTCGACGATTTTTAAACTGTAATATTTTAAAAGTTCGTAACTCGCTCGGAAATTAAAAATTATCGAACAAAAATATCAACGTAAAAAAACTAACAGTATTTTTATACTTATTCAATTTATTTATACTATTCGATATTAGGCTAATATAGTCCAATATTGAAACTAAAAGCACGACATCGATATTTATATGAAAAAAAGTATAGAGACACAATGGACATAAACCGATTTTACAACATTGACTGTGTTATAAAAATTATTATATAATAATATTGTACGATATTTTTCTAACGGCGCATTAAAAACGCTTTTAGAAATCTAATAAGTCGAGACGTTTCGATATTACGCAGTACGTTAAAAAGGTTACGACATTGCGCGTTGGAAAATAACGAAAATCTGAAAATCACGAGTCGGCGAAGTGAAGAAGTGTAGTAGACAGTGAGTTTTTTCATTGTGTAACATCGCGAGCGTTTTTCCTTCCTAACCCCCCCCCTCCCCGTTAGGTATAGCATAATATTATATATTTTCCATTTTTCCAATTACAGTAATGACATACTACATAACGAAAGCATAAGTAAATACATTTTGTTTATTTTCGTTTAGACCTCATTATACCCGTATAATACGCAAAACACATTATTTCGAAATTCCCAATTTTTTTTTTTTTTTTTTTTTTATAAAAACTCATATAAAACGATTTACGCGAGTATATATTGGCACACGCCTGACTTTATTATGCGAAATAATTTGATTCGACTCAAGTCGTATACACCTGTATCACGTACGTCGATAGTATTCCCCCGGTAATAATAATAATAATAATAATAATAATAAAAAAACCTATAAATCCCGATAAATGAACGAGAACGAGACTGATGCTGATGCTGCTGCTGCTGCAGCGCTGCAGGAATCGTATAAGTACCTATGTTATTACTTTTATTAACTATCTATATGTATGTATTCACATATATATATATACACATAATAAAATTCACGATATGATATCACGAGACGATGTATATTGCAGAAAATATGATATGCGACTTTTGATTTCGTTTCGATCGTACATAATAACGTATAATATAGATGTACACGGGATCGTTTACAAAATAAAAAATACCCCTACGCCATCAAACATTTTCAGCGACCCCAATAATAAATATGGAAAAAAAAATATATATATAATCTATACGCTACACTTGTTATTGGATGACTCGTCCGATATTTCACCGTTCCCGAAACTGAATAATACATATCATATCCCGCCGACGTATCGTTTTTGAATTATGAATTTTATCAGTACATGTTTCGTTGCTCGCATATTTTGCACGTTTCGCTACCTACGCGACATCGGAACTGATATCCGGCCCGCGGACCCGCCCATCCCGCCCACCCACCGCAGATGTGACGGTCTTGATCGTAACGGACGCGTTCTTCGGCGACTTCGATTCGAACCGTTTTCACGACCGTAATATTGTTTCGCATAATACACCGGAGATCAATTCGTATTGTCATTCAAACAGAGCGCGAATTTCGTTAAAAAAAAACCCATAACAGTTTTTCCATACAAATAAATACGTCCCGGTGACCATGGACCGTCGTCGTAATCAATGGCGTGGCGAACTCAAATATTTTCAAAAACGAGAATTTATTCCACCTATCTACCGACGAACCAATGGCATCCATTTGCTGTAGGTTTACATGAAGAATTAATTTTTATTTTCGGCGATTCAATAGGCTTTATACGAGCTTTTATTGATCGTCATTTGAAGGCCTGATATTTGATTATTATCACGGTTCTATTCGCCTATAGTTAAGCCTTAACTTTCCAATCACTCTTTTCTCCCGGACCCATACTCAGCCGCCCGGACAGGTTTTCGCGATACACCGATGCCGCCTTTACGAAACGAAATATACCCGACGCATTTGTACACGAGAAAAGATTGTGGGGCCGGAAATCTGGTGGCGAGAACGCGCACAGACCGCCGCGGACGCGCGGGTTATCGGGTATCGAATATTTGTCGGAATATGCGGGTCTTAACGGCAACGGAGAGCGAAAACAACACTCGTTTGACCGCCGGGAAAACATATTTTCGCGCGAAATGCTCGCAACGTTCCGGTCCACTTGAAATTTTTTAATGATAAACAAACGGCGACCGTACATAATTACTGCAAACACAATATTACATCGCGCTCTGCATGACGCGCGTATTGGAACGGCACATTGCAGCCCGTGTTGTTTAATCGTTTTTATTTCATTGCACATACCTACCGTTTGCACGAGCGCATATTTTCGGGCCGGAATATTTCAACGCACGCGCGTGTCGCGCGTTCGTCGCCGGGTATGTACGATTCGGTACAAACCGTACACTTTATATTATACAAGTTGAATCAACAAAACATAATATTTGCTTTGCATTTGCGCGATAAATATTTCAACGGCGACTCACCGTTTCGCCGTGCGAATAATACATAATGTACACACACATACGATTAAATTGTATATATATATATATATATATGTGTGTGTATGTATACTTATATACGATATAGTAAAGTTGTATTTGTTTTATATGAACGAAAACAAAATTACGCAGGAGTGTGAGGGGGGAAAAAAAACCATTTTACGAATGCGCTCTCGCGATTATTTTAGCGCGCGGAGAGACGGCCGCGCGGTTTAGTGGATACGAATCGGCGCGCGACCCGTATAGAGTACGTCCGAAGAACGGGACGGGTAGATCGGGGTGAAACATTGACACGTGGACGAATTACAAGCGTATCGGGTCGGCAACGGAGGGTGCACAATCGCGGGTAGCGGAAAACGTTGACAATGCGAAAACTCTTCGGAGCCGGGCTTTTGAACGTGAGAAAGTAACGTAGCGACGTTAAACGATCGGAATCGACAGTGCATGGGAAAACGATGGGAACGGACATGACGGCGGATATCGCGACGGTTCAAATGCCGCAGGTAACAGGCGAAAATATAAATAAAAGGCCATGTGATACGAAAAGTTTGGACGTATATCGCGCGCGTAAATGCAGGCGTCCGTATATATAATAATGAAAAAAAAAAAACCCGAAAATTTCATCGTAATTTTTTCACGTAATACCGATTAATGCTATTGTATAATAATATGGCTCAGAGACGTGTATTAATTATCGGCCTACTATTACACTGCATACCGCGTCCGGAAGCGATAATTTCCTATGTACGCGATTGGAAACATTTTTTAAAAATTGAAATCAATCTCGCAAACTTGTAAATTGCAGACAGATCGTTGCGGAAATTAAAAAACAATATTACGGTATAGGAATGCCGGTTTACCGGAACATTACCTAACCGGATCACAATCGTTTTACCGAGATAATAAAAAACAAAAACAACAAATTGTATTATTGTGTTTCGGTTCGGTTCTTTCAGTGGACGAGTTAAAGAATTTCGCGGTAAATTACCGTACTGATCTACAAAATTGAAGATGTATAGTAGTGTAATTGTTAGGGGAGAAATAATGCGGATCTATAGGTCTCATTCCAAAGCACGAGGTAATTGTAGGCTACATAGACGTGACTAGGTCATTTTTGCAGGAAGCGTAAAAGAAAATCGCATACCCCCCCAACATCAATAAAATTTCCTCGAAATCTTATAAAAATATGATCATGATTTATATTTTTTTATACCTCTAAAAAGATCGTTTAATATTTAGTTTTAATTCGTTAACACTTCAAATTCTTCAATGACTTCATTATGGATAATTTCAGTCGAAAGACGTTACTCCACAAGTATCATTATATCCAATTACATTGATAGCCGAGACTTTCTTGTGGAATATCACTCCTCAGTTTCGTTTTCACAACTTTCAATTTAGAAAATACCCGTTCACAAGAGCAACAGCAGCCAGCTCGTATGACTCGTAGGGTCACAAAAGTTTAAAACATTCGGGAAACTTTTTGATAATGTTTGTAGCCAACTATAGACACTGTTTTTGTCGCGGAACTTTTTTCAAGTCGCCTAAGTGCTTTTATTTAACGTATTTCAGTTTTTGATTCGTTTTCGTTTGAAAACAATAAGTGACAAGGGTAACACATATTATATAACACATAGAGCACAATAGTATTATTAAACTTTTTAAGTTTTTGTTTATAACTATAATTACATTATATTATTTTCAATTTAAGAATCTTGACACGACTCGTTAGGGTTAGAACCCACACACGCCCCGTAGCCACGCATATGGTAGCAGACGTCTTATAACAAAGAGGGGAAGAATATGACGGCTAAAATAAAGCGGCGCCGGAGCAGAACGAAAGGAACCCTCTACGAGAAAACGCCGAAACGAGACGAGAAGACTGATGAAAAATGAACGATACATTTTTTAGATTCGGAGCGTATTTTTCTATTTCGACTTCTATTGCGTACATCATTGCGCCGATTTTTTACACGTTTGCAATTTTTGCGATCGATTTGTACACTGCGCAGATCGTGGCAGGAGTAGAGAGAGTCTATATTTCTATACAATACACGCTAATGTTTGAATAAATCAAATTACAATGACGACGTGGAATTGCCAGACGGCCGAGGTTTAAAACGAAAAAAAAAACCAACGGTGGGTATAGAGATAAGGACGGGCGATTGGGTACGCTGAGACGGACACGGCTCTTAGACGTTTATAAATCAGAGCAGAAGGGGAAGACGATTTTTTATTTGTATTTTTGCTCATTATTAATATTATAATATTATTATTGTTATTATATATAGACACTATACGAGCGTTTGAACACTAACGCGTTTCGTCGGATTAATTAGCAACTGTCGGAACTCAATTGAATGCGATTTAGAAATTCTTAATGAATAGAAAAAAAAATTATTTTTCATTCTCACTGTTGTCGGACAATTGTTTTTCCACGAAATCAGCGGATTGGTATAAACGAACACTTTATGAAATAGGTTTACCGTATAACACTAGATTTTTATTTCTCCTGAAAAGTCGTCAATATGGAGTTACGGCAATTGCGAATTAGACCTATATTAGAATTAGAAATATACGAATGTATATTTTATCATCGATTGCGAACCGGAGCTAAAAATAGAAAACGTTGGGAAAAATCGTCGAAAATTGCAAAAAAAAAAAAATGTAATAATTTCGAAAAAAAAATATATATATACATTAAATTTAAAAGTAATCAAGCGTACCTACGTTTTTTTTTTTGTTGTTGTTGTATGGTTTCGGTGTAGATATAGTTTTCCTTTAAAAAGAAAAAAAAAACGAACTTACGCGCGAATGAGTTTGATAATGTATATACACTCCGGTGGCTTTTTCGGATAGAGTCGAAATTTATTTTTGCTTTCACACGGTGTACATATATATAATAATATAATTAATACCGAACGTAAACGCTCAATGAAATTACATTGTTCCCCGGCGAGTTGCGGTAAAACGATTTTTTTTTTTTTTTTTTTTTTTTTTTTTACGATATTGTATTTATAAATACACAAATAAATACGTTTTCGTAGATTTTAATCAAACGAGAAAATTGTATACAATCGTGATATTTTTCGTGCCGTCGTCGTCGGCAATTATTATGATATTTCGCATCGATCGCGAACGTTTATCGGAGCGGTGAAAAAGGTTTGGCCGCGGTGCCCTGATCAACGCAAGGCGCGGGGCTTCGATTCCTACCCCGATATAGAAAGAAAGTACACTCTATAGTTTGTAGGCTGAAACACATGGAAATACTTCGCACGTGGGTGGACCACTGTTATTGTAGGTGAGAAGTTGGAAAGGTAAAGGAGAAATTTAATGTTTATCTGTAAACAACGATTAACCATTACTAACGAAAAACGATTCTGAGCGGAATTCGGTCGATACTATGTCAACAAAATATATTTCATATTACGATAAAATTATATCATACCTATGCATTTTATACTTTCTTTAACAATATTCGTTTAACATGTTGTACATTTTTACCTATTTTCCCGTTTTCCCAACGGTTTTTTCCAATTTATAATGAAAATATCTGGGAAATCTGACTTTAAATCAGTCAATTGTTAACTGACTTTCGGAAAAAGTACTACAATCAAAAATCGGAACAAAATCGCTGGTAAAATTGTAAAACAATTCGCATTATTTTAAAACCAACGCATAGCGATTGTAGCACAATATTAATTTACAACGATACAAAAATGATATTTTGTTGGAAATTCCTGAAAGTTTTTTCCGGCGTTCATCTCTGGACTTATGCCAATAGAATTTTCAATTAATAATATCGTTTTCCTTTATAGCCTTCAAAAAAATAGCCGATTCTGCTGATGGGTGTGCCACTGTGGTAGGTGGAAAATTGGGAAAGTAGGCTTATAATAATATATAGTAATACATTTATTGAATTTATACTTGTAGGCAACGATAAATCATAGCAATCTTCAGTTTTCATTAAAATTTGAACTTTAAGCGCATATAAAACAA
Source organism: Cinara cedri (assembly GCA_902439185.1). Classification (NCBI taxonomy): domain Eukaryota; kingdom Metazoa; phylum Arthropoda; class Insecta; order Hemiptera; family Aphididae; genus Cinara; species Cinara cedri. The sequence goes on from CABPRJ010000494.1 coordinate 505,314, forward strand.
TATTATACTAGAACGTTTTCCAGGCCAAAACAATTTTTTCAGTATATATTCCAGAACAGTGACTAAAAAAGGTCGAAAATTTCAAATAGCTCTAAAATCTACAGAAAATTTGTAATTTTTTTTAAATACAGTAAATCCTGCTATACTCGCAACGATCAAAACTATTGATAAACTTAAAACTAAACTATATTTATATATTAATTATATTATATTATTAATTATATAATAATTATTTAAAAGCAGATACCGTACGTTTTTGTCTTAATATTTTCGGAGCTATGCGTACGTGTATGGAAAAAAAGGGTTTTTTTTTTGTTAGAAATTCGAATATTATTTGGCTCATTTAAAAAAAAAAAAACAACAATAACTACCTACACGGCTATAAACAATAAACGCAATATGTTACACACGTTGTTGGTACAGTTTTCATGCCTGACAAACGCAAAATATTATACCCGGAAAGCCGGAACAATAAGTATATGAGTGTTGTACGTATTAAACTGCTCGCAAGTTGTGCTCGGAAACGTTTTTCAAATCAACGTCGTCGCTTTCATTATTCGAAATGTATAGAAACTAATAGCTTATATTATATTAAACGAGTATAGCGTATATCAAATATCTACGTCCGTATCGGTATATTTTACATTTTTATTTTTTTTTTTTTATTATATTTTCAAACGTGATTGCTGACACGCGTCAATTTTTTTCGTTTTGTTTCGTTCAAAAATCGCGACTAAATTAAAAATATTATAATATAATATCATTTAATTTCAAGCACATTCATTGGAAAAAAAAAAAAATAAATAAACTGCCGCTTTTAATTTTAAACCTTCAAGTATTGACGTCATAGTGTGTTTACGTATATCGATATTAATATAACACATTGAATTCAAACAATTTCGTTTTTTATTTTTAATATTACATTTTGCGATTACAATGGAAAAGAAAAAAAGAAAATGCCAAATAAACTACTATTCTATGATATAATAATATCATATCGATCGAATATTTTACAATTCTTGTGCAACCGGAGAAAAACCCGCCGACAGCTTTTTGAAAAAATATCGACAATTTCAGAAAGCCCTGATGCAAAACCACAAGGAACGTTCCCAATCGAAAATACATTTTCCGATGGCATTTTTTTTTTTTTTTTTTATAGCGCATTGTATGAATTTACGCCGGCTGATCGGTTACAGTTACCTAATAGTAATGAAATAGTGGACTTATGCGTATTGTACTATACTGGTGAAAGGGTGATACTTTTTCCAATTATTTTCCCCGCTCAAGTTTTCGTCCTCAATACCATATTTCCCAAAAGATTATTTTCCCAATAAAATGTTTCCCATTGATTAGTTTTGCCGATACCGCCAGTACTTTTAATTATATTATAATTGTGGGCTACAGTTAATATATATATATATATGTATACACAAGTGCCCTACAAAAGTTTACATCAGAGATTATTCATCGCGTATCATAAACTTTTATCAAAATTATTAGTGTTGTCGATTTTCCGGCGATAAAATATTATTATAATACGATTGTGACGTACTGTACTGAAGGTCTGGCCACCAACATTTTTTTTCGAGGGGGGGGGGATTGACTGGAAAAAAACAGAATGTGAAAAATGGATTGAGCAAATTGTACTCTACAAACCATTTTGGTAAACTAGGTTCTAAATTATAGTAGTATTGAAAATATAATATAACACTACACAATTTAAACGCCTGACAAAATCAACAAGAAGACTGTAGTTTACAAATAGGTACACGATTTGTAATTTATTTGACTTGTAAACAATATTAAATTAATATGACTTAACGCGTGTCGATTATTGATCAGGAATATAATGACATAATACACCAGACATTGGTTCAGTTTAGGTTCGCGTTTGCAGTCGAATAATAAAAAATTTAAGTCGAACGTAATGTGTAGTTTATTTTTTTTTTTTATTTTTAGCATTTTAAGTGCGGGTTTTTACGAAAACCGTAAAGGAAATGTTTACGATTTCAAAAACGTGTACAACCGAACCTAGTTCAGAATAAACGTGTTTCGTCAGCGACGGCTTATCGTTATAGTATAAATTAAATAACTCCACGCAGTCCCACGTTCCCGACTTCCCGTTTACGACAGCGGCGCACCCGTTACTAATATTAATTCTATTTTTTTTCCATTTAGTATTTTCGGTCAATAAAACCGAACTCTTGCGGATATCCTGTACGTCGACGAAAGTCCAAGTCGATGCCTACACGATAAACCTCGCAATATACGTATATATTGTACACGTATAAATTTTGGTTTTGCGTTTCGTCCGTCGAACCTATCAACGACGTCCCGGTGGCCTGTAAATCCGGCGAAACGCCCGGATTAACGTGAAAGCTTATCGGAACATCCGGGGACGACCCGTGTCGGAAATCGAGGTGGATATTGGCACACGGGCGCAAAGGTCGACGTCCGCCGGTTCATTTATCCGACGTCTCATCCGTATCTCCGAATCGGCCGGCCGAAAGCGAAATGAATAATTCGCGAGACCGAACGCACGGAAACGCGTGTCACATCACACGCGAAATCCGTCGTAGGGGACCGTTAGAATGATTTTTCCGGTATCGTTTCGGTGACGTTTACAAATTCTGCAGAGCGAGGGGAGCAAATGGTCCGGTTTTACAAGTCCGTCTTTTTCGAGACTGCTTTTTATATTATACACATTATGTTATAGGTGTTGTATTAGTGGAAACCTCGCAAATCGAATAAAAACTTTAGCTATTATAGCGATCGGATATTTCGATACCTCTACGCATCGACACCTTCTTGGCGATTTAAAAAACGGCATAAAAACGATAAAAATTCTCGACGGTATAATATTGAAAAGTTGTACTGATTAACGGAAGACGAATAAATACGGCTCTGTAACGTAATAAAAAAATACCGAACGCTTTTACTCGGTTCCGCCTGCGAATCAGCGGCACGACCAGGATTTCAATTACAGTTGATGAGTTTCAAAAGAAATTTCCAAACATATATTTCGGAATAGTAAATCACCAATAAAGTGAATTTTAGTTGCGTAATTACTATGAATTATGTAACTATGTACGATCATGCGAAAATCGTATAAAACAATTCTCCAAATTTCGAGGTGAGGGGTGAGAAGGGATGGTGAGAGTCGGTTTACAATATAAAATACAAATACGAATTATTATTCGTCTTTCGCCTCGCGCAGCGTGTAGTTGCAGCGGCGGCGGCAGTTTTCGCGTCTGAAGTTATAATTTCGCATTATTAGTATTGTTTCTGAAGAACAATATTTACAAAGATAAAATAAACGCTAACGGTAATAATAATAAACAATCGAGCGGGCTTGTGTAAAATAACTTATACGGGGAAACGTATACAGGACCGTTATTTCTTACGTTTATATTCGAAGGCACCGCGGGTTCGTTTTCGTCATAAAATATTATACAATATTATCGCAAAGTTAAATGAAGAATAAAATAACGCGGGTGAAACGAAAATAAACAACCGCGTATTATTTATATCGAGTTATAACGCGAAGTTTTGCGTCCGATATAATGAATATTATATTATTTGCAGTATTTGCAACAATATTATTACCATCTGTACATTATGGGTCGTACTGCGCCAGTTCGTTTTGTGTGTTTTTGCGTTGTGCGCGTCTCGGTTATACGCGCCACAGAAATGAATTGATAATAACGTACTTGTTACTCGCCATTATTATTATTATTGCTGTTGTTGTACGAGTATTGTCGCTTATTCTGTACGATTACAAAAATATTAACGATTTAGTGCCCGGATTTAAATGCCGTCAACACTTTCGTAGAAAAAAAAAATGCATTTCGTCGATATTATACCCCTCAAAAACGCTAAAACCCTCACTAAAATTGAAAAAAGTGTGCCCCGAACACAGTCTAGGTATATATATATATATATAGATAGATATATGATTTCCAAAGTAGGCGATACCGCTCCCTGTGTGGGCTTTTTTAATTTTGAGGGGGCTTTTCAACGAAGGGAGCGCTAAGGGGAGCGATTCTACCGTGACTTTCATTGTTAAAAATAATTCATTATAAATAAAAACAATTATACTATTAATCAAATTTAACAAGTTCGTAACTTATTTTAATGAAATAAATATGTGCGTACAATAGAAAATAATTTAATATTTTATACACACTACAATAACAGCGAAATGGTGATAAACTAGCATTTTATCTTATCGTGTCGATGCCGATAAGCTTCGTTTGGTCCCAGACGCACAAAGATATTCCCGACAATTGTATACTTGCATATTTTATTGCGTAAAGTTATAATTAAGTGTGCGTGTAAGTTAGTTATACTTAATCGTAACTATGATAAAATGCGCAAAACGGGAAGAAAACATTTATTTTGTATTTTAATTAAATGTCCGATTATAAAAACTAAACTGTAATTTTGTTTAAATTTATGGGGCGGTGTGAGATTTTGAAAATCTAAAAGGATCGTTGAGTAAAAAAAGATTGTAAAACACTAATCTAGATAGACGGGTAACGAAAATAGGGTCATTATATTAAACGGATTATTAGACTACACTAACACGTACTTACACTAAACACCTGAGTATATTGGATCTAGACGAAACGAACGTGTATCTTGAATTTATCGTTCTAATTATGTTTAATCCATATAAAGATCACCGTTACTAAAATTCGTCAACTGCTTTGCCTGTGACAATCCAATTAACTAATAATAACTTTTAATTTTCTTTCGTCATCTATGTAAATTAACCCGCGAACCAACAGAGACAATGAGATTCGCATACCGAAAACCATGCGTGTCAACCCTTTTTACCCTTCACCGCGTTATTCTTGCAAGTTTAGAATTGCATTTAAGAATATGTAAAGTTTCAGTTCAATCGGTTCAGTAGTTTTGGCGTGAATGTATAACAAACGTCCGTCCCAACAAACTTTCGAATTTATAATGTTATAAATAATAAAATAGTGTTGTATTATTACAGTACACTCGGTTGTTTATTCGGTTTACAAAAAAATGTTTTTATAATTTAATACGGGGACGGCTCTAATAGCGACGAACCTCTACGTGGGTGTTGTTTTTTTTTTTTTAATTCGACACTTTAGATTTAGACTCGCATTTACAACGCATTCGGGCGTAGTTAAAACCGTTTTGTTATTGTTTTATAATGATTATACCACGGTGAAACGACGATGATGTCGAAGTGGATATTCGCAGGATAGTGGTTATTACCGCGATATTTTTTTTAGGCGAACACTTAATATTATAAAAAATAATAATGTACATTATTATTTTATTACGTCTGCTCGTTATCCGTATTCAATTTCGGGCTCACGAAAATAGGGCGGAGAGGCAAAAAGCTAATACAATTATAATACGAAAATAGAATAACGATTTTCCTTGTTATTTTGTTCGTATAAAATTGCAACGATTCGTGTGTCTCTTTAAGAAGCTATCTCATGTATTGGAAATTATATTTTCATCAAAACAAAACGCTTTTTATTCGAGTGATAGACAAGTTCAAATGGACGCACAGTCGTCTAAATTAGTTTATATAAAAAAAAAAAAAAAAATTATTATACAAATCTGTTTCTTTTTGTCGGTTTTTTGGATAAATTAGAAAACGCGTGACATTGAAAGTGACAAGACTAAAATTATCGTTTTAGCCGTATTCTGTTGAAAAAAAAAACAGTAGACTATTCAAATCTGTGAGTGTTGAAAACGGTTATTTCTATTACTTACAAATTATTTTATTTTAATTGCGCACGTTCAAGGGTCGATATATTTTAAAAACCGGCTCGAAAATCTTAAAACGCAGATTTTGAATCTTTAAAAAAAAAATCGCATTTCAATCCGAATGTGAAAAGATTTCGTGTTACTATTCTAACGGAGTAAACCCGAAACGCTGATGAAACTATTGTGATTGTATTGTTTATAAATCATAAGTAAATTAATTTTTTCGTTTGTTTATTGATGTAACAATAACAATAGAGATATGTTTTATCAATAGATGGGTATATTTTTTATATTTTATCTTATCTAGAGAAATGAGAGATAATAAGCCATCCGAGATAAAAAAAAAAATTGAACTGTCTATCTATATATATTTTTATTAAAATTGTAATTATTTAGCATCTTAGTTTTATGAATGGTTGGAAACGAGATATAATGGGTTTTCTTTTATCTAGACCTTCTTTTATCCACCTGTATTTAGATAATTGTTCCTTATTATCGTCTCTTAACTTTATCTAGTTTTTCTAAACGCGTATATTTATACATCAACGACCATTAACTGTGAATGGTTTTCCGATTTTTGTCTGCACAACTAATTACCCTGCGTCGTTTTAACAATATAAACGAACCGAGAATAAACACAATCGAAATTTTATGTAAATCGAACTAAAAATATATATCTGCGGAAGATCGAGTGATATCTACACTACAATAATAATAATAATGTACTCGTGGTGATTCGACAAGCGAATTGAAAAACAATTATTAGTTTTTTTTTTTTTTATAAACAAATACGTATTTAATTATCATTTAAATGCAATGAATTTACGAGAAATAAAACATTGAAGACTCGACGCGAACAATGGAAATTAATTGAAAATTATAAGTTAATTAGTCGAGCAAAATTATAATTTATTATAATGTTGAAAATATCGAACAATATTGAATACGATAATTAATGGTAATTAATACAATGGCATTGTCGTCGAGCAAGCAAAAAATGACTACATGATTTAAAAATTGTATTCAATTTTTATTTTAATCGAGAATTACCCGGTTCGTAAACTATTTTTATGATATCACTCGAACAATATTTTAGTACATATACAAGAATGAAATATACGGAACTTAAACACGATTTTTTTTTTTAGATTCTGAGCGTAGGGAGGGATCTATTGGTTTTACTGTGATGTATATTTTTTTTTTGTCTGTGAACAACATTGCAACCAGAAATTGCGCTACAATCGAAAAATGACAAGGAACCTTTTTTATTGTTTTTCGAATCTAGTTGATATTCAAGTTCTTTTGAGCAAGTATTTTTTTGGTTTTTAAGCTATTTTGATAAATATTTAACGAATCCGGAAAAAAATGTACAAATAACGGGAAAGTTTACAGAAATAACAAAATATGGTTTCATTTTTTTAATTTTTTTTTTTTTTTTTAATTGTAATTCAGTTAACGATGTTTGTAGAGACTTGAAATGTTGATAACAACTTTTATCGGCCTTTTATAGACGTGGCAACGTTATTTTAGCTATTTATAGGCATTTTAAATTTTCTAATTTTTTTACGTAATGGTTTTTGTGGTATCCAGGTATTTTATTCTTACATTAATTAATTAAAGAGAAATGCTTGAAAATTTAACATGACGCTAATTATAAGTGTACTTAGTGATAAAAAAAAAAAAAGTTTTGCGTGATGTAGTATTTTTTCTTTTCAAAAATGTATTAAAATTAAAAATTTTTTTGTTAAATTTATTAAAAATTGTATGATCAAATTTTGATGAAAACCGTAAATATCATGGTGACATATTGTACAACTGAATCTTATATCTTCATCAACGATTTATCGTTACTTACAGATATCGATTAAATAACTTTAGGTATCCGTATCCTGTTATCCCAACTTTCTGCATACAACAATGGCGCATCCATCAGCACGGTTAGCTTTATTTTTTTTTTTGTCTTTAATAACTGTACATTTTTAATGATTAACAATAATACCGTATTATAATTAAATATATTACTATTATGTTTAAACATGTTGAGGTAATCATTTTTCCCAAGTTTTGTACGATACGGGAACAAAAGTCTGTAAGAAATATTGAAAACTACAGGTAGTGTCTGTCTATTTAAAATGACAACGAAAATTCGAGCAAAACGGCAATACGACGACAATACTATTATCGTGCGGAATGAGAATTTATAATTGATATCGGTGAAACAATCGCGCGTGTCGTGCCAATCAAAAAGTTAATTAATTAACAACGTAAATTTACACGCGAGTGATTCTAAGTGCGCGCAAATAAAATGCGTCTGCACCCATTGAGTAGATTCATCGGAGACGGACTAATAATAATTCAAAGGGTCGACGCGTTTTCGCGCTTCCAATTCACTCTCTAGTATTGTCACTTGTTTAACCAAGACACGAAACACTGTTAAACCATACCGCCATACAAATGATACTCCTCCATTCATCTCCGTCGCTCTTTCTTTTCCCTTTCCCCTACCCAAACTTAAAAGTGGGAACATCTCGTGAACGCCGAAATTTATTTCAAAATCAATACTTTGTCTTTTTATAGGATTTTTAATATAAGTCGCCGTTTGAAAATCAAAATTGGACAGTGGTTTAACCCCAGTAGTCAAGGGCGATAGAAAACAATCATAATGTAACATTTTAAAGCTATTTATTTTTTAGATTATCTAAAAACCCAATTCCGAAAAAAAAATTATTACTTTTCAAGATAACGAGTGTCTAGCGCTATGTTGATTATCCTGTATATCTGTGGCTTAATTGATGAACATTCAATGAAAAAAAAAAAAAATGTGTCGACAGAATTCAAGTAATAAACAGCTATTTTTCAGGAGACGAAAAACAAAACGTTTTCAAACGCTTTAAATTGAATTTGGTTTTGAGATATAGATTATTTATATTTAAAATATATTTTCACAATAGAATTGGAGATTAAGAACTTGAATCATTTGTTTCAATTGTTTCAATGACTCGTGCCCTTTTAAATGCATTTAAAATTAATAATATTACGACTTATCCCATGTATCATATTTTTACTTACATATTATACTTATAATAATTTTCAAATCCTGATTTTTGGAATTTTTAAACGCATTAAAGACGTTATTTTCGTATGTTTAGATTTTTGACGGCATTTAAGGAGTAAACCGTGGCAGTGCCGGCTTTGGTTTTTAAAATTAGAATCTACACGTTTCGATACAAATTATAATGTCGGAAGTTTTTCTGAAAACGTTAACGTATTTCAATCGTAATTTTAACGAAGTTTCTGAGTTATTCTACATTAAACACTAGAAGATAAAAACTGCACGGAATTAAACGAGAGATTGCTTATATACGACTCTTATGGGAAACATTCGGTATCCAATCCCCATAAAAGGCTTTATAATAAGGTTGTATGTACATATGTATATAATCAGATTCATTTTCGACTTTTTCTGGCAAACGAGATAAAAAAAAAAAAACGTAGAAACTTTAAGTTCGCCTCCTCGTCGTAACGTTCACAATTAAATTTAATTAACTTTTGATTTTCTTTCGTGGCCGTGGATGTGCACGACCGCGATAAGAAACCGGCCACTGTGTCTTTATTATCATCGAGACTTTGTGTTTTCAATATTAATAATACCTAATATTATACACCGTTGTGTATCGTTTGTTCGAATTTTTTTTTTTTTTAAATTACGAGCGCAACAGCGAAGAACACATCAGGTTTAACTACGACATAAAATTACACTTCATTCTTATTCTAAAAACGCTTTTTCGGTAAGCGAAACATAATAATAATATACCATAATAGTTGTGAAATATTTGTCGGCGCGGCGGTACTTAATATGAAAAAATGTTTTTTTTTAATTTTCAAAAGTTTACCCCCTAGGTCTTTTGTTTGGGTTTTTTCTCAGAAAATAATTTATTTTAGTCGGTAAAAATGTTAAAAATTCCTTGCGTCGTATATGATGAAAAGATACGGATTTTTGACTTTATTTTAAAAAAATGTGAAATAAAAAATGCTTACCTTTACAAATAGGTTTACTAAGGTGCATTATAAAACATATATGTATAAAAAAAAGGTTCCAGAGAAGTCTATCCCCGTCATACTCCTCCGCTCGTTAGCGTGCCACTGCTGGGTGGAACTACCCAAAGTAATTCATAGGAAAAAAAAATACATATTACATTTTTTTTAATTCGGCAAATACGCGCATTTCGACGAGAACGACAAACGACCCCTGGGAATGGGATCGACTGCTGAGAGGGACAGATGGACACGAATTTACAAATTTATAATAGTTATTGTGCTGATATTTTTTCCCGGAGAATGCCGTCTGAAGACGGTCGAGAGCCACGGCACGAGGCGTGTGGAGGGGCGGTGGAGATGAATAATATTTTTTTTATTTGCATCGTTAACAATACGATTATAATTTTTACTTGTGGCTAAAATGTTATTTTCCTGCGGATTTAAAACGAATAAATCTGCCTCTCGTCTTCGTATTTCATCGTTGTTATAATAATAATGAAGTATTCTACTGCGTCTCCATGGATAAAAAAATATGTATATTATTTTTTACCTATGGCTTGCTTCATCGTGTTTTAGTCAATTTTAGATTCTGAGCTTAGTAACCAGGAATTCACGATATTTTATATGATTTAATACTAGGTAATATCCACACGGTTTTTTTTTTCTATTTTTCGTTTGTTATCACGATTTTGACTAGTTTCAAAAGCGGTTCATCTATCGAATATTTTTAATCTATTTGATTCCGAAAAACGATGAGTATATTATATTATCGTTTTGGACAAAGACTATGAAATGCGTATCTCCAAGGAAAATTGTTATTTCTTTACGTACCGGCTCGCACTTGAATCTTGTGATTTACAGCTTTTGAATATAACGAAGCTATTATTAATTTTACAGAGATGTTATTTTTTTCTCGGAAAACTTTTTTGATTGGAAAAACCATCCGATTTGTTCATACCATACCTAAAACTATGCGGAATTTCGGCCCGGCAGTACTTCATTTGAAACAGTTATTGACATTTTCAGCATTTCGTCTTCTAGGTCCTTTAGTCCTTTTTTTTTTTTGTTTGATCCCCGTGGTGTACCCACGACAACAAGACGAAAATACCGCGACACTGATTAATCTACTCAACTGTTCACCAGCAACAGTGGCTTACCCACGAGTAATATTGACTAGTTTTTAAATGTTTTGTCTTTCTATAGCGAGAGACGAAAACCGCCAAGTGGAATAATGTGCAGCGGGAAAGGGGAGGGGGGTTTGAACTCGCAATTATTGTGGTTGAGTGTTGAACGTGGAACGAAAGTCAGTCCGTCTATCTTACGGTCTGGTGTACAATAATAATAATAATAATCGTTTTTCGTTTTGAAAAACAGGTTGCTGCAGTGTCAGCGAACGCGCGGCGTGAAAAGTGCGCTGCACTCGAGTGGATTTTAATTAAATATTAATTTAATTAAAACGCACGAGAGAAAGAAAAAAAAAACCACGAGAAAAGCTGATGCCGTACACTATATTATTATAATACACATATTACACTGTATAATTTACGATAACGGACCACGTATCGAACCGACAGCCGTGTCGTTATAACGGACGACGACAATATGTCACTGGCGGGACGGAAAATGATACGATACGAATGATGCGTTTTCGAATAACCTACGAAGAAAAGTTTGGAAACTCTCTATGCTAGTATGTTTATTATGGTGTGTTGAAAATAAATATAATTCCCCGTTTTCATATAAAATGAACATTCGTCGAGAATTTTACGAGAATTTATTTCCGAATTTCGGTAAATTTTGTAATAATTAAATCCTACGCCTCGGTCCCTATAATGTTAAACGTGTGTTATTTTTAAGTTCTACGGAGGCCAACAGTAACGTATGGGAATTTCACAAAAAAACAAAAATACTTCGGAACGAGATTTCCGGCAAAGATAATAAATAAGATTTAAATTAACAATCGAATATTGCACAAAAACTTTGGTGCGAAACAATAATGATTTTCTTTTTCTTTTCTCGAGTCTTATTTATCTGCAATGTATTGACTAATAATATAATCGCGGTACAGACGATACAAATCCAGTGGGATTATCAACTGTTCGTTGAACACGCGTGACGCAGGTATACATGGATTTCGGTGATTAATACCTTTCTGCAGTATATACCACGCGGTAAGTACCTACATTATTACAATATCCGACAAATTCAAACATTACCTTTGAAAAACACGCGTGAAGGATTAGAGAAAACGAGATACTCAATATTATCACCGGAGTTTGTATTTACCTACATAAAATAAATCGGTGAGTATAGATGATTTATTAAATAGAATTTCCGGATACTCGAAAAACTTTTGTAATTATTATTGTTATATTAATTTGCACATCTGCACAATTAGTTAAGACCTTGTTTAAGCAACCGCCAAGGAACAATTTGTCCCTTTTATAGAACTAAGCCCTTATTAGTTTCTTCGCATCCACTATAAAACAAAAAAAAAAAACAACACCAATTCGATGAATGCTTAGACGCGTATTAGTGGCCCTCGTACTATTTACAAACGTTAATATTTTGAATGAAAGAGATATATTTGATTTACTAGGATGTGTGTTTTGTTTTTCTATTCGTAATAACTTTGCCTGTTACCAGAAATCTTGCTACCAACAGAAAATGTTTAGGAAATTGTAGTATTTTCGGTCTAGTTGATAAATCAAATCTTGTAGTTTTCTTAATAAATCGGAAAAACTAACAAATTTCGGAAAAATTCTTATTGATTTCTGAGTTACCTTAGCAACAAGTGAAACCATTCGACTAATACTTCTCTGTCCAGAATCATTTTTTAATATCATCCAAATATAGATTGGAATACTCTACATATCTTCCATTCCAATTTTCTTTCAAAACTAGTGGCACACAAAAGAACAGAACCAGCCATTTTTTTTTTCGAACGAGAAAGAAACTTTTTAGTTAAAATTCACCAGTTATAAATTATGAATGAGGATATTTAAAAAAAAAAAATAAAAATATCATAATCAAAAAAATACGTACAGAGATTTAAAAACAACGCATATGAAAAAAGAGTTCCTTTGAAAAATATTCCCCTCTGGCTATTATTGTTATCCTTATATATATATATGTATAAAGAAAAAAAAATAAAAGGATACTTTTTTTTAAGTTTTGCGTGAACAAATGTCACGTTGAAAACGTACATCAAATACTATTGCGATAGTGACAAACTACAAGACTACTGGTAAATTCATATTTCTTCAAAGCGAATTCGACCGATAATTTTCGGAACCATATAAAACGTTAAAAATTTTGTCTGAAACTCGGTTAAAATTAATTTTATTTAATTTGTCAACCTATTGCGATACTCGAGCTGCTAAATGTACACCACGGCCATGGTTATTATAATTTTAACGGTGAATACGGTGGCGTACCTATAGGGAGGGCATTTGCCTCCCCCTTTGTGGACAGCATAATTATATATGTGCATTGTTATTTGTGCTTAGTGTTATTACAAATATTTTGACATTTTTTTTTTTTTTTTTTTTTTCGTGAAGTGGTTAATTACATGTCAATACTATGGTCAAGTCCATTGCTATCAATATATTTTTTTATCTATGGTCGAACCGAGTTGAGGTATCCGATGTTATCATTTAGTTTTGGCGGTCGTCTCTTATCACTGATTTCTAGTTACAAAATAAACCTGCCAAGATCTCTTATACGGGCTTGCACTGTTGCGTATTTACGAGGAAATAAGTATACCAGTGGATGATACTATTGAAAGATTTTCTTCTATGAAAAACTGGAGGTTAAACTTTGTATTGTACATTTATAATTTGCATTATAATAATAATACCATGTTTAATTAAATACAAGTTTCTTATTCTATGTATTTAAATACAATATTTTACAAATATTAAAGATATAAATAAATAAATGCATCGCCTGGAGTATTATTAAATGTGTATTGCACGACTAGTTTCGAACTATTACAAATTTTATTTTTACTTTATTATTCTATTAAATATTAAAGAGCTCAATTCCCTTGTCTGATTGTTGTAGCTATGACGTTAGTTTTTTTAAGGAATTATTTATTTTAGGATTGGGTGAAAATATATTTCACCACCCCCCCCCATAAGGAAGGCCTAAGTACGACACTGGGGGAAAATATCTGAAAGGCCGGAAAACACCTCAAGTAATAATGCGTATGTTGTTCAAAATACGGAATTTCGACGACCCGACTGTTTTGCATAATATTTGGCGTAATAAATTAGAAGCATATTAATGTATTATAAACTGCACGATGGTTCAAATTCATTGAAAAACGATCCGGTACGAGTGTCTGTCCATATCAAATATATACCTACTTATGTTTATTATACATAAAAACGATAGAAAAAAATAAGTATAGATACACGAACAATCGAACGGACTACCTACTACTACCTACCGAATACTAAGTATCTGGCCGACCAAAGAAAAATATTATACTAGGCGACCACTTATCGTACAGGTAGGTGTACACGGGTAGGTGTACACGGTAATTCTTTTATCACGAACCGTCAATTTTCTCAAATAATTTTTAAATCTGGATTTTTTTTTTTTACCTATTACGGTACTCGTTTTCTGAAGTTTATGAATTATAACAGTTTAAAAGTTTAGACCAGTGAAATAGGGAAAAAATAAATATATCATTTAAAAATATATAGACAACTTATCGCTTTTATAAATCTTTAACGGTAAATCTGATGATTTTAGTCTTTAGCATACCAACATTTCTTGACAAATTTTCTCTATTTGAATCTGTGATTGAAAAGGGAGGGATGTTATTCAAAAATCCAAAGTGGATACTTATTTTAAGTACACGGAGTGGAGGTGAACAATTGAATATAGCAGTAGTAGTATAGTAATAGTAGCAGCAATAGTATTTAAATAAATCTTAAACGGTTCCATAATGAATAAAAAAAAAAAACCGAAATCAAATTCACTTAAAATCCTCCGAGAAAATGATTGATTCTCGATAAAAGAATCACCCTGTATATTCATATAGATCGAAAGTGGATTATCGAAACAGTAATTAGATTTATTAATGACGTATTGATTTAGAAGTGTTTTATTATTACCTATTCGTATTTTTTAACGCTGGTTTAAAAAACACATTCTCGAATTCAGTAAACTTTTGTATTTTTTTTAGCGAAAAATCCTTTAGTCGACCAGTAAAAGTATTTCGGTTTTCTCACAAACTACCGTAAAAAATGCGGAATTTTCGACCGGTGAACGATATTTATTCGGACAATTTTTAATACTTTTTAAATTGTAAAAATGTATAGTTGTACACATTAAATTATCCTATACCCAATACCTTGCCAACTTCCAACTATATAACTACAATCGCTTACCCACGGTGTGAAGCATCGCATCACTGGCTTTTTTATATTTCTATCGACAATATTGTACGTGAGTAGTATTAAATTACAAGTGATCATTATTTAAGTGCGCTGTCTCGGAAATTATAAAAAACAAAACCGCGAATGGCGAACGGCTAAAAATTAATGATTCTGACAAGACATGGACACCGCGTAATGTCGGCCGTCGACGCCGTAAAGACTTTTGGATAAACGAAAAAAAAAATATGATAATTAAAAACGCAATACATAGGTAACGGGTGGTTGGTCTCGTCTAACGGAGAGAGGAGACGGAACGACGGTAACACGGAATGGAAAGCCGCCGAGGAGAAGACGCGTAGGAAGACCGGGAAAAGATCGATGGACGGAATAAGATCCAAAAAGCCGAGGAGTTGAAAACCGGAGTGAGGTACAATATTATAATAGTTCGAAACACGCGGACACAGGTGGCGAAGCGCGTAATTACGGTCACGGCGGCAAAAGCTCTTAGAAAGTCGTCGGCGGTGTACGGGCATACCAGCCGCGGTGGAAACAAGAGAAGAATAATATAGTTTCGCCCGTGTATCGTACAACGTTGAAATGATTATTGCCGCGCGAACGGCGGACGGACGGATACAGGGGAAATTAGATTTTCGAAAAAGTATATCGCGTAGTTGTTTAATTCGAACGAAACGAACTTTTCAGACGTTTTCCGCGGTAATTATACCGTTTGCCGTGAAGTACCTATACATTTATATTTATATATATGTATACGTATATACCCGTCTAAAATAGCTGTTATTAATTAACGTTTATACGGAATATTGAAGACGTTCCCCCGGGTTCCGGCGAAACGGTTAAACGAAAACGGTAATTATGGTAAACGAGACGTCGAGATATGCGTGGGCAACTAGAATATTACACGAGCACCCTGTTATTACACATTATATTATTATAGAACGAGACGCCCGCGATTCTGTAAAACGTGTGTGCACGCATACACATATATGGTAATATTATACGGAGTCGTATTTGTGCTGTTATAATATTTCATACGGGCCCTCGCGTAAAATCGACGGAACGTTTTATCGAAACATTATCATTATTATTTTATGTCGTTCGCAGATGAGACGTAGCGTCTGTAGTACACACACACACACACACACACACGCGCGCGCACACACATATTTACAATTATACATAGACGAGAGAAATTAATGCGAAAAACCGACACTGCCGACGGGCGTTCCGCTGTTTTCGGAGGCGAATCGGGGAATATTTGGAGTAATTCGATTTATATCCGTACGCAACACGACAAACCGTTGTTAACGAAAACCGATTCTGCGCAAAGTGTTATCAGTCGTAGTGTTTTCTGTTGTCGCCAAGTGGCCCCTAGAAATCATCACGAATTATACGCAAAATAGCGCCGTTTAAAACTACAATTATTGGTACACCAATAAATGATCTCTCGTCGATGATGCACCAGCGAGATAGACTTTACGAAAACTTTCCTATACGTTTTATGATTGAAGCGATATGTCTGGTAGGAAAGTTGTATTCCACGCGTCTCTTAGAGTTTAGTATAGAAATTAACGCGACAGCCGGTTTTAAATGCGGTGTACTATTATAACGTTTCTAAAACACACGCCGAGACGGAGGGCGTCTTCAACATTATAAATTCCATCAGATTTTAGAAAAAAAAATTCAAAAGTTTTTACACGTCTACATTTATATGTTCAGCGGTGTGTAACAGGAATATATACTCGAGATGAAACGTAAAATAAACTTGAGAAACACGCATACTCATATTATAAATAATCATATACTTCTTAAAGTTTACTAGGGCTATTTTTTAGACTCTGAGCATAGAAAGAGATGTATTAGTTACACTAGGATTAGTGATTTTTCGTCTGTCTCTTAACAACTTTCTACCAGAGATTACTCGGATGTATTCTCCGATTTTTAAGTGTAGCATTTTTTCGGAATGAAGATTTTGTGCTGCCGGTACGTTATGATATTTTTTGATTTTTCACGTAGTTTTCTTTAGAGTTGACAAAACTCTGGAATAAACGTATCAAAGTTTACAGAAATAACGAATTTGTTATTTTCGATTTTATTTTTTGTTGTAATTTGGTGAAATATATACGTTGAGACCTGAAACTTTTACACAATGTATTCATAGCCTTTTTTATACGTGGTAACATTTTTAAAAAATACTGACAATTTTTTAGCATTTGTCATTTTCAAGGGTGTTACCTTGAACTTTACACGAAATTCAGCAGAAATTATATTTAGTAGCAAAAAAACAAAAATATTTAGTACCGTATAGTAGTTTTTTTTTTATATAATTGGATATCGTAAATATCACATCATATCGCGTACTATTTTTGATTTATGTGAGTAAAATTTTTGATCAAGCCTTAATGATTGGAAATTTAAAATGGTTTTATAACAAGTTGTATTTGATGGTAAGAAAAAAAAGTTGAGCATAATAAAATAGTTTTTTTTATGAAGTTTGTTAAGTTCAACGTACGTTGAGAATCACAATAATCGCAGCATTTCAAAACATGTTTAACTAAACTTCGCTCAGAATCGTAGTTCAATTACAATGATCCATCGTTGCATACAGATGTAAATCGAATAACCTTTTGTATCCTACGCATTCATCAGCAGTACCGTTTTTATGGTCACTTATATAGACTACCCCGCTTGATTTGGCTCTGGTATTCTAGTCTAGTGGCGATGAACAGAAATTCGTTACACTGATGACTAGGTATATTATTATTGTTTGTACGATATGTGCGAAATAAAAATCCGACAGCGTTTTTATCTAGGTACTCTAAGGGAAAATAAAAGTCTTTTGAAATTACATTTTCGGTCAAAACCAAATAAAAAAAAAAAAAAAAAACCGAACCGTTATTAAACCCACTATATATACTGTTCAGAGGAAAGTAAAAAAAAAAAAAACTCTGAAATAGAGTGGATCGAATTGAAAATAATGATATACTTTTAGGGTTTATTTCATCATCGGTAATTTATATACACCTCGGAACAGCGCTCTAAAATCGTCTAAAAGTCACACGACGACATTTTTCGACGCGCCGAGGGATTACACGTTATTTCCACTAGTATTAACGAACAAATGTTTCGTTTATTTATGATACAAAATTCCCATATCACCGACTACGAAACCGTGAAATCTCAAAACAAATTCGATTATTACCATTTTTGTGAAACTGTTCGTTACGCCGGCAAAATAATTTAAACAAATAATAATAATAATAAAACAAGACGATTTTTGTTGCGATTTATCTATAATATTTCTCTAAGTTGGGTTATACAGAACTCCAGTATTTTTTTTTTTTTTTACAATTTTACTTTTATTCGACCACCAACAAATTAACATCGATAGCTGTGTTACAATGTTATAAACAATTTTTTAATAAATCGGAAATTTTCGACTTGATCGTAACATTAACTTAAGGGGGTGAATTTATTATGCGAATAATATTAATTAATAACAACAATAGCGTGCAAGAACAAGATTTCGACAATCCCGTTCAACGTGTTTTTTGAAAATTTAATCGAAACTTAAAACTTTTCCAATTAGGAAAACTGCAGCGTCGTCGTAATATAATAATTCGCCCCGTGCGTTTTGTAAAATTATAATAATATTTTACAAGACCAGCGGAAGCATTATTATTTCAAAGTAAAACGAATTATTCGTTACAAAATTATCGATTCTGTTATAATTAGGACTGGAAATGTATTGTCTTATAAAACCCCGAATAATACCTTTAAATAAAAAAAAATAAATACGCGTACGCCCTAAAAACGACAGATAATATATTGACAATTATTTTATTCCAAATAAATCTGGTATACACGATTTTTGCATGAGTTTAAAAAAAAAGTTTTACTGACGCAAATTGGACATCCTTGGACTCTTTCATTCCGGGAATTCTCGTGCTGAACGGTATCTTTGGACGTCGTCATCGATTTTATATCTCTCTGATGGGCCGTTATATCATTAAACAAGCGTTTCAACAGGTATTAAAAATGATTTTAATGATATTGCCATAAACGCTACCACTCGTTATCTATCGTTTAAACATCACTATTTTCCGATAATCATTAAACGTGTATCCATTTGATAGTTTTTTAAGTGTATAATATAATAATTATGTTAAAAATCTTAAACTGAAATTAGAAATTCGAATTTTTAAAAAAAAAAAATAATAATAAAAACACTTTAAAAACGAATATTTTCAAAGAATTTCAAATTTCTTCTATTTATTCGAAAGCGTACGAAATGAATTTTCAAAACAATTTACGAGCACCGTACAGCAAGACATGTTGGGAAACTATGCACAGCGCAAATCTCAGCCTTATAGTTATGATGATATATTTGCAGATCGTCGTTGAAGGGCGAAAAAGTCACCGAAATTCGGATACACTGTGCAATATCGTATCGTGTAGGTATATTTATTATTATTTTCTAAACCAAATAAAAAAAAAAAAAAAACAATTTCCGAAATATTTACTCTCACGATATAATACTTATATCCCGTAGTAAATCAAAATAATAATTTTTCCGAAACCATCAAGATTGATTTGTGTACCTGCGCGGTTTATATCTGTAGCAGTGATCCGAAATTCAAATTACAAAAAGTCGCGGAGATACCGCGCACATAAACCGTATGTAATCCCTGCGGCCGCGGTAGCTGCTGTTATATCAATTTCTGATTGCATTGTTCGTGTATGCAATATAAATATTCGGAAACATGGGCGTTCTCGTACAGGAGACATATAGGTAATCAAAAAGAAAATAAGAAAAAAAGACGCGCCGCAGGATTAGAGAGCCGCGTATAACACCGCGGAACACCGTACTCAAATGTAATACGGCACGTAAGCAACAAGAAAACAATTATGCTTATTCCTTCGTATAAGCCGCCAGCCAGAGAGTTCTGCGGATAAAAAGAAAGGTATAATTTTACAATGGCAATAACTATCGGAGGCGGAATAAAAATAATATTTATAAAACGGCGAAAATAAAATTTAGCCGATTTATAGTGATGGCGTTACGCGCGCAAACAGTACAAAATATATTGTACGGTGTACTCGTATAACGGTGGCATAATATCGAATTATTGTTTTTAGAAGATATCGCGTTTGCGTGTTCGTGATTCTAGGCGAGGCGATAAATATATAGCCGGTTTTACTATGATGGGGTTTTTTTTTTTTTTATGTTTGTGTGTCCATAAACAATTTTTTTTCCGGAAATTTTGTTCCAAACATGTTGTTATAAGAACTTCCTCGTCGCGTTATCAGTTGCTGCATTCGGGAGGTTATTTGTAATGGACTTCCGTTGCATGTTTTCTAAATAAACGGGAAAATCTACTGACATTTTTGTTGATTTCTGAATTGCCCCGACAACAATAACAACTCGGCTCAGAATCGTTTTTCGTTAGCAATGGTTTATTTTTGCGTACAATAAATTAAATTAAATTGCTCTATTTATCCGCAGGATCCGACTTTCATTATTATTAAATTGTACAATTAAATCATAAAAAGTCTGTTGGTCCGTCTAGAATTATTCAAAACTTACAAAAGATTTTCGATATTTTGGAATTTTTTTCCCTAACCCAGAAACTCAGAAGGGACGGATTTTTGAGTGTTTTTTTTTATCATGCAAATTTATCACTATAATTCACTAGTTCATACGCAAATATATATTTTTTAATTCTCTTAAAACCCGTACCGTATATTTTAATAGATTACTAGGGTCTGCAGCTACATATCCATGAATTTTAAGCGGGAGGAAACGTAGTAAATAATAATCACGATTCGTGAACCTTATACCTGACCCGATGATGAGAATTTATTTGCCGGATATAAAAAAAAAAAAACAATTTGTATTTAATAAATCTTGGGGTTTTTTTTTCATTGCAACTTGGCCAAAATATAAAATTACTAAATAAACACTCATAGTGTTGCTGTATTTTTAAGCCAACGGTGGGAATATAACCCCTTACCCCCTCCCCTATCGCACGCCACTGACTTGGGTTAGATTATGGGCCGATTGGTTTTGATCACGAAACATTTTATACGGCGTAAGTAAACTCGCAGCTATTTTTCACGTTTTAACATAATAAATTATTACTTCGGCACGTGTTTTTTTTTTTACCCGTTGGCCCGTGTCATAACTCGCAATAGATAATATTAATACAGAATGTCGTTCGATAAGGCCGTGGACCGCGTCATATGTACACTATTAAATTTGCACAAACAGCGAGTGTTGTTGACTTGACCCGTTAGCCAAAGCAGATAATATTATACGCGTGCAATATACAAAAGACAAACAAATCGTAAACCGGCCGACAAAGCACCGCGTTTGCCTTTTGATCGATACCTTATAATACTGACTTGCTATTAAATAGATATTGTACTGTATCCTGGCAATAAACAATTTTACGACAGTCTTAAAAACGCTTTTCTAGAATTACTGTACCTATCTATACATACGCGTAAATACGCTATATCGGGTTTGAATTCAAACGGATGTTCAAAATCGGATTAATTTAATTCAAATATAGGTAGGGCTTGAAATGGCCCAGGAAGTACTAAACCTATTTACCCCTACCCAATTTACGTCTATGTCTATCCGCTTAACCTATTGGTAAACCGATACGAATATTTGATCGTATCGGCGTAGTAGATGAATCAGAATTCAGTCGTATAATATTATTATTACCGTTCTGATTAGGACCGTGCTCATAGGGAGATAAGGATGTCTAATCTTCTCTTGACCTTATTTTCTAATAAACATAATATTATTATACAAAATAACATGATATGACGTATCATTCTGACTTATCGTTTATACTAACCAAGTATTGTACCGATTCGTTAGTCCGTTATTTTAGTGCAGGAAAATATGGTGATGATGAGCAGAGATGTATTTAAATTTTTTAGCGGAAGAAATTCTAAGAGAATTTAAATCTTTAGTTATATTAATTTTTACGTTCTGAATTTTGTTATATCAGATTTTTAAATATTAAACCCCATAAACACGATTTAGAAGTAAATTCATAGGTTTTTCAATTATATAAATCAAGACTTATTTCAACTTGTAAATTTTAAATACACGCTCGTTATTATTCAAGATGATTTTACATATTTTGCTATAAATAAATGAGGTCTTTAAATCGTCGATTGGAACAACTATTCGAGAAATCTATTAAAAATATGCATTACCTAGAAGTAACACTGTCAAACATAAAAATCTGATTTAGAATTTGGACATCCAAAAGTACTACTAAAGTACAACTCCAGTCAAATTTCCTTTCAATAAAAGTGCTATCATTGTAAATCGGAGCAAGATTGCTGGTAAAAAAGTTATCCACGAAAAAAATGAAAACCATTATTTATTTAGCTAATACCTACATTTCTTAAATTTTCCCACTTTTCCTCCATTTTTTTTCGGTTTATTCTATTTCAATGATAAACATCATTATAAAACCAATACACTCCTCGCTTCACTCAGAATGTTATAAAATATTGAAATTTTTAATGAAAAATAAATAATCCTACGATTGAAAATGTACAAATTTTTGTTATAAGAAAATGTACAACCTTAAACTCCCCCCTGAAATTTTTTTTTAAACGCACTGGTTCTCAATTTGGGTCAACTACCCAACATATTTTTCACAATGTATTAGATGACGTTATAAACTATTAGAATATATACAATGTACTTACGAATAATGACTGCAGTGTTTAAGACTAAAATGCAAATATATTTACTAACCTGAAACATAATAAACAAAAATGTATATTAGTAAAATATCTTTACATAATATTTTTGGTAAGTGTAAGGTTTGATTAATTTTTTATATAAATTTAGAACTATAATAATTCCTTTAACTTGTCTTAAATTGCATAAATTAAAAAATTTGATTAACAGTTAATGTACCTCTATTCTAAATTCTGAGTAAAGCGAAGAAGTTTATGGTTTTACAAAGATGTTTATTTATTAACTTTTTTTCCAATTTACAAGTGTACCACTTTTTCTAAAAGGAAATCGGATTAGAAAGATACTATAAAGAGGTCATTTTTTAATTTTCCCAGAAATTTTTCCAATAAAAGGAAAAAACCGGGAAAAAACAAGAGAAAACCGGGATAAACGTAGAAAAAAGTTGGGAAGGTAATAGAGGGAAAA
Organism: Cinara cedri; assembly: GCA_902439185.1. NCBI lineage: Eukaryota > Metazoa > Arthropoda > Insecta > Hemiptera > Aphididae > Cinara > Cinara cedri. The sequence goes on from CABPRJ010000494.1 coordinate 528,717, forward strand.
CTTAATGTATATCAACGATAAATCATTACTAACGAAAAAACGATATATATGCCATATTATAGTAAAATACAAAGGCATTATATATTTTCTTTAATAATATTTGTTTAATATTATATCTATTTTTTCGTTTTTCCCAATTTTTCTAATTTGTTGGGAAAACTCCTAGGAAAATCGAAAAATGACCGCTTTTTCTTCAGTTCCTCGTCAGTCAGATTTTCTTTGGAAAAGGTGCTACAATTAAAAACCTGAGCGAAATTTCTGGTAGAAATTTTGTCCACAAAAAAAAATAACATTTTTGTAAAACTAAGCTTCTTCGCTCCACTCAGAATCTAAACTGTCTATATTCCAATAAAAAATGATAAAGGTTATAGTAATCAATAAATAATAAATGTATAATGTTAGGTATTGTTTACAATGCACTAAAAGATTATTAGTCCCCGTTAAAATGTGGCTTCGGCGTCGATGTCCTCCTCCCTCCCTAAATACGACCACGGTGATTAGAGTAATAAGTCGAATCGAACACGTTATTAGTGTACCGATTAGATTGTAAAGTTATTTATTGATTTTCACGCATAATATCCGTATAGTCACATTATATGCTATCAATGCAATTGAGTAGATAATATTCAAAAATTGCGAGAGTAATTTCATACGCTGATAACACACGTCGTGTGCCTATACTGTTTTTTTTTTCGCGGCTGAATACAACGTTGGCGTGATATAATTTTATGATGGTAATACAACTCGTATCGACAATAATAATCTTATATAATTGAAAAATAAAAAACCAGTAATCATGTCGGTCGGTAAACTATGCTATGCGTGTAATATGTCCGAAACCCGCAGCTGCGCATTGAAACGGGTAACCGATAATTAAATTGGAGTAACAATAACTATTGCGGGGGTACGCAATCGGCATTAAAACGCGAATAAATCATCGTCCGTTTCCCACGAGAGCCCAAACGAATTATTCAACAATGTGTACACCTATACAACGGTGAATTTCCACAGTATCACAGGTATCTGCGTGAATTATATAATATTATAATGATACCGTGTACGTATACAGGTTGATTCACTAAGCGTACTCATCCCATTTTTTTGGTTAAATATCGCGTCTATTCAAATTCTGATTTTTGGAATTTTTAAGTGTAGTTTAAGCCGACAGTTTCGAATAGGTACTAAGATTTTTCATAGCATTTAGGGAGTATCCTGTGGCGCGAACAAGAACAAATGGACGTAGCCGTTTGGAGACAATTGGACGTAAAAAAAAAAAAAATTTAAATATTTAAATCTATCATTAAACATATATAACGTATAATATATAATCATTAAAAATATAACGGCCACGTCCGTTTGCTCTAGTACGACTGTGGCGATACCAATTTAGGTTTTTCAAACAAGAATCTATATTAAAAATTCCATTAACAGACGGCATATTATTTCAAATTAATTTTGGCTTCAACATTTTTGATTTTCGTCAACCCGTTGACGAGATATTTCACTTTTAAGTTTATGTAGCGGGAGAGTAGTACCAAAACATAAAAGTGGAATATACCGTCAACGGATTGACTCCAAAAAATTTTGTGAATAATCCAAATATTCGAAAATTAATTACGCTTATAAGTCCAAAAATCATAATTTGAATACGTGCAAAATTTAATCGAAAAAAATGGGGTGAGCACAATTAGTGAATCGCTCTGTATAGCGTAATATCGTACGGCGATGGAGACGAACCGACCGGCCCGGGCGAAATGACGGTGATCCGAAGTAAAATTAATCCGTATTCGCGTACCGCGTGGAATTCGGAGCCCGAGGACCGAAGACGCCGTCCCAGTAATGCGCCGTAACTTTTAATAATTTACACAAATAGTTAGCGGACGCTCCACCGGACCCGGGTCATCTCACGACTCCGTCGCATTCCGCCGCCCGAAATAGATAACAATAATCATTTATACGTATGCGAATTTCTCGACGGAGACTTTGTGAATGCCACGGACATTGTATTAAAAACTACAATTTTAATTATATCAAATGATACCAATGCGATTTTAGAGTTACAAAGTTCTTCCCCGTGCACGTTTCAAAAAGGTTTTCGACAAAAAAACAAACCTGCCGCGGGTGTAATACAGGGTGTAATATATATTCGCGCATTTCTAATGTTTTAAGATCGCATCATCATCGCTTTCTACTGTACACGATTTATAACCACCTCTTTCGCGGTACGTTGATAGCTTCCCTTCGGGTTTCCGTTCCAGAACTGCCATTGTGCTTTACGGTGTCGTCATCGTATTCTCATTCCACCCCCGTTCCAAACGCCGCGGCGTTTTTTTATTTTTTTTTTTATACACGCATATAGCTGCTGTAGGGACGTGTAACTACGCCCGCTAAACCCATTTCTTCCCGCAGTACCTTATTATTATTAAACTCGCTTCTCCGTTCGTTACTGTCTTGCCTTTATTAAATCGAATTCTATACAAATAATAGTGCGTACACCTGCCGATCCGGGAAACGTGCTCGTATCACGGGCGTTATGTTGGTATTATTTTACACGGCCGGCGGTGTCCGTAATCCCGTGTGCACGGCCCTATATATAATAGTCGTCTGTCGTACACGTCAATTTAATTATTTAAATTCTAATCATTTTCCGTTGTCGATATATTATACGAATACTATATAACAATAATAATAACAATACGTAACTGCGGGTATAAATTCAACTGTTCATCGTTAACTATATTATATTATAATACGCGAAAACCACCGCCCGCCGGCGACGGAATTCAATTACATTATCAAATTGGAAAATTATATTATACGAACCGATCCGGGCTAACGGATACAAAATAATAACAATAATAATTAATAATGATTAGGGCGGCGAATTTCTGTAAAATACAATTTTTTTTTTTTTTTTTTTTCATTTTGTTCTTGTTCGGCTCACCGTAAATTATATTATATTATGCAGTTTTGAAACTTTGGCTCGTCGACTTTTTCGACATTTTCCAACTGCCGGCTGCTTTTTTTTTTTTTTTTTTACAAGCTATTTTTGTCTCTTTTTTTTTTATACTCATATGACGGATTGCAAAAACAAAATAAAAACCGATATCATCTCTTCGGGTATCAGAAAATCTAATTGTGTCATCAAATTTTTGATTCTATATTTTTACTCATTCGTCCGTCTATATATTTTAACGGCCCTACTGTAATACTGAAAATTTAAAATTACCGACTGGGGTAAATGATCTTCGCTCCCGCGCCTTTATAGTTCCGTCCCCGGGGAGCAAATGCGCCGACTCGTGCATAATTTTATTATTCATATTGCGGGATATCGGGACAAGTATGAAGTAGATAATATTATTATACATCGCGTGCATCAATCCGGTCCAACAATCAAAAATCAAAATTGTTTTATTGATTTTGTTGCGTAAGTATTAGAATACGGATAGTGTGCGTACAATTCGTAAATACAGGCCGATGCCGCTTTTTACCGATAACAGATATTTAAAATCGAAAATTAAAATTAACCGATATTACGGTTGAAACGCGAATTCAGTTTTAATACTTTGTTCGTATTCCAGAGTGGCGTATGGACATTTTCTCCAAAACTATCGAATTTGAAAAAAAAAACAATCGAAACCGCCGGTATAAAGTGGTATCGGTTTTTATTGTATCGGCAAACCCAGAAGAATTTGTCGGGAAGTAACGACCGTCGCTGGGAAACGGGAACGGAACGGTCGTCATCTTTGAAAACAACGGAATATCATATAGTATACAACATTAAATCGTTATGAAAATTTACATACGGTATCCATTTTAAGGTAATCGCGAGAGATATCGGTCGAAATTAATTTGGAACGGATAAGGTGACATACGGGTAATACCGGTAATAATAGCTCGAGGGAGGGGAGGGGATCGGGGGGAGGGCGATCAAGTTTACTCTATATTATCATATAATGATAATACCGCGAATATTCAATATTTATTGACGGATAGTATAATTATTATTATTTTAAAAGCGTCTATAAAAGCGATGTCGAAACGTTCGAGTATCAATATTAAAATATAACACCACGAGACGGTTTTTGATATATACTCGGATTTTTATTTTTATTTTTTTTTTTATTATTATTATTATTATTACGTTTCATACAACTGCGCGCTGGCGTGTCTTAAAATTCCGAAGAAAAAAAAATTTAATACACGTCTTACGGAAGATCGATCACCCCGGTACGTATAGTCGGTATACTCGCGTATGGCCCATAGGTATATCGGTGATTCTTCAAACATTTTCTAGAGAAAGTGTCGCCCTTTCGGACAGGAAAACGATGGTCACACTATATATAATATAGGCGCTTATTATATAGTTTAAGGAATTGATATGGTCGGTATTCGAATTTTTTTTTTTATTCGCTACCGTCACTGCGCACGATACAAAGCTGTTGGGTCGACCACCGCCGCCTGCCGTCCCGAATGACAAACGATACGAAAATCGCGTGCTTTCGTCCTATAGGTACACTTTATATGTATATATATGTACGCACCGAATGCGGTTCTTAATCATACGGTACGAAAATATATTCATAACGTATTTTTATGTTACATGGGGTTAGGGTTTTTTCTTTTTTTTTTGTTCAATAACAAACTTTTCAGATAAAAATTATTTCACCCATTTTTTTTTTTTTTTCAATCTTATGGGAAATAATATTCAAAACGATTCGTACTATGTAAGTACTATAGTATACGTCTCGTATAAAACTCTTATATTACCGCTTGTATGAAAGCAAATTAAATAAACAGTTGATAATAATGATTTATACGTTTTAATCAATAGTCGTGCCTCCCGAAATTCAACTGAACGAAAGATCTGTTGAAAAGTTGTTGCATACTGAAATATCTAGATTACGTTGAATCGTCGAACACGATAATATTTTGATTGCAACTTTATTCTCCTCTGTTATCAAAAATGACAGTGAACCTTTTCACGTACATATGAAATTCTTATCAGAACAATCGATCAAATTTAATGTTGGATACGATGGACGTTTCATTGAGAAAACGTTAAGTTTTGGAACAAGATCCGACGTAAAGATATTATCAAACTAATAAGTTTTGGAATGAGTATTATTGTTTTGATTGAACAGCGCTGAATTAAATAACTACGCACGGTCATCAAGGCCGTGGTTATAATCTTGATTTATTTTACATAATACAAATGTCAGGGGGAATTCGGATGATTAAAGGGGGTAATCCTAGCACTCCTTACCTCTGCAGATTAGTTTCACCCAACAAACTCGGTAATAACTGTGCAAAGCGATGCTCATCGGCGTTATAAGTAACGTAAGACGTTAAGTATAAAAAATAGTGTAAACAATATTTCTTAACGATTGAAAAAAATAACAGTGTTCGATTTTATTAAAAATCGTTTTATTTAATCTCTAGATCGTGGTAAAATAAATAAATCACCTTGTATATACACTATAGTGACTATGGTGTGCGTACGTGGTTGTGTTTTTCAATAGTTACCTAATATATTGTAAACGTGAATTGACAATAAACCTCGTGATAAAGCCTTTGTGTTTTCTTACCAACAAAGACGACGACATCTTCAAAGACCTTCGGACGGCCGAGTGTAAGCGGTAACTCATTGACGGGCACGGGAGCGACCGGCGAATTTCGTAAACTTTCTTTCTCCGCCACACTGAGAGTTAGCCGCACCTGATCCCCGGGAGATTGACGTCATCGCCAATGTTGGGTGAACACGGACGGGAGGGTGAGACTGTCCCGCGTCCTTTCGTCGACCGTCGTCGTGTCCGAACCGACAAAAAAAATAATACCTTTCCCTCGGTCGCGAAAAGAACTACGAAAACGTGACCCCGAGGAATAGCGAAAAACGTCTCGCGGCGAGGTGAATTTGTGTTTATTATTTTATTTTTTTTCGTTATTTCATCCGTTGGAAAAGGTGCGTCTTTATAGGTAAATTTTTATTGTCGCTCCTTCGCTGTTTCACGCGCTTATTTGGCACACAATATCTGCAACAATTACTGGGTCTCATTCTCCGGTATAGGAATTACAGTGCGGAAGAAAAAAAGTTTCCCGAGTGGTCTCTTACAATATACGGTATTATAGTTCCATTTCTAGCGAACTTATATAAATACTTACGATTCGGGACTTTCTTTTTTTTTTTTTTTTTATCGTACGAATAACGAACCGAAACGACGCGTGAATTCAATTTTCTTTTTTCCTAACAATCGGTTTTATGTCGGTCGAAATCGTGTAACAAATTGCGTATTTACGTTGTCGTTGCTTCTTGGCCGTTCAATTAGAAAACAATTATCGAAAAAGCCATACAATTATNACGCGTGAATTCAATTTTCTTTTTTCCTAACAATCGGTTTTATGTCGGTCGAAATCGTGTAACAATTTGCGTATTTACGTTGTCGTTGCTTCTTGGCCGTATAATTAGAAAACAATTATCGAAAAAGCCATACAATTATTCTCGCTGTAGGTAGGCGAGAAGCTTAGATAGTATGCCTATTATTCAAGGTTCTAGGATAATTATTGTTTACAGTATGTACGTAATTTGAAAGGTAACGATACATAATTGCAAAAAAAAAAAAAAATGACCAGAGCGTAACGATTCTGAAATTGTTCTTATCAACTATGTATACTATAGGCATTACAACCGCCGGTTGGGAAGTCCGCGCCTTTCAATGTTCGAAGCATTTATACTGCAGGGAAAAAAACGTATAATCTTTGTACAATACTCATAATAGGTGGGATACGGAGTCGCCACCGATTACGGCCGTCTTGAGAAGAAGACGTCTGCTATATTAATGTTTGATTTGCATAATATGGCCCGTGTGTACAACTATCTGCGGTTATATCGAAGAAAATTCAAAACTATAAACCGCAAATATACGTTGTGTAACGAATTCGCCAATACTCGGTTTTAATATCGAACGGGGAACATAATGATATTATTGTTTTGGTGGAATGAAAATGTATACGGGGAAAACAACCGCGAACTCGTTTGATTTATACTTACGCGAAAACGCGCGTTTGCTATACGCGAACGAATCCGCTACAAACCGAAACCGTTGTTCCGCCAATGGCAATTAATAATAATCCGCCCGGATGTATTTTCGCTTTGATATAAAATGATTTTGACAAGTGTAAGAGCGTACCTATAACGCCGCGGCAGTGTTTACAGGATCGCGATTGTTATTATAATATTATTATATCAACGATGAAACGTAACGTTTGAAATATCGTCTGCGTCCGCGGGGTTCGTTTGCAACTAAACAACGGTAAACGATTAATAACGCAATAATATTATATTATTGAAAATCCTTCCGAGACGCTCCCGGCCGTTCTCATACGGTTCGATATCGCGCGTGTCCCCCACACGTCGCATATGTAAGAGAAACGCTTTGATAGCCGCGGTTTCCGGGTTCAAACCCGGAAATGTTTAGCATGCGGGTCGCGGACTCAAAGTAAATTCGTTTTTCTTTTCGACGATATAATTGTATAAGACACGGCTTTCATACGTTACCCCGACCCAACCGGCTCCTTCTTCGGTATACCCAATACCGCCCTCGCCGTGTAATTTGTTTGTTTGTTTTTTTTTTTGTAGATATTTGTTTGAACTATCTATGCGGCCGTTAAAACCGCAATACCGCACGTTATCGGTCTACGTTAATCGTATTTCCATTTATGGCAATATCTGTACGCGTTCATTGGCTAATCGAACGGCGTTCTGTGTCATAAACCTGACGCGAAACTTGCGGTTATTAAATTTTAAGTATACGTTTTTTTTTTTTTTTTAATAAATGGTTGGTCGAAAACCGACCGTTTGGCCGTTATATATGCTATATAGGGTACTTAAATAATTCATCGAGCGAAAGCTAAAAAGGTGAATATAATTTGAAATATTTAGAATATTTGAAGTTGGACATTTTGCTTTTGCGACGATTATTTGGACGTATTCCATTTAGACGGAAAATTAAATATTTAACGCCGAACACAAACGAGTCGTTATACAAATATTAACGTTTATTCTTTAAACTCGAGACATAATAGTATGATCGGAAAAAATCAATATTAAATAATGTTTATAAAAAAAAAAACTGTGATATACTATTATATCAACTATACCTATTATTAAGCAATTTGCAGCCATTTCTATCGAGGCTCAACAAAAAGAGTATCTTGTGGTTTTTCGATCAAATCATTTTTTCTGGTTGTGTTTTCATAAAATAATGAAATCGTGAAATTGTACTTTTTCCTACGTTTTTTCTTAGCTAATTGCTTTTATTTAAAAAATGACGTCGAAAATCAAAAAATTACCTCTTTAAAGTACAATCTAGACAACTAGAGATTTCAAAAAGGCGCTCAACTCATGGGAACATATGTAGATTTAATATTATTAGTAAAGTACGGTTAATTTGATTTTATTTTTTATTGTTCCAAAACAAAGTTATATCAGCTATAAATTCGATGTATACTACTTAGAAGTAAACGCACGAAATCTTATTTTGCTTTTTTTTTGTACTTTAATACTTTTTCGGATTTTTAGATACTTTTTTTTTTTTTGCTGTAAAATTTTTCCCAAACATATTTAAAATGTTAAGATTTATTTCTATATTATCAAAATATAAACATAATATATCGTCGAAGAAGATTTTTGTTTGAATGCTTAAAAAAAATGTTAATCGTTCAATGCAATTCCGATGATATAGGTAGGTACTTAAATCATTTTGTAACTATTGTTTTATTTAATTTACAGACTAAGTGTGGAAAAACAGTCAGGCTTACATATATTCTACAATAATTTAATAAACTAATGATTTAAAATGTAATGTTTTTTTTTTTTTAGTTTTTTATCGCGTGAAAATCAGTAGGTACTCTAAATTATTAGTATTACAAGCATCGTTATAATAGTGCAGCGACACACAGTCAAATGTTTCGGTTAAACCGTAGTAAAACTTCAACACGCTATGCATAACATGATTATTGACGTATTGTATATAAGATACAATATCAGCTATTGTATATCCTATACAAACCGCGTAATACGTTGATAATATGAACAAAACATGTGTACTTACCCGCGCCCCAGCGGTGATCGGTGGAGCCCGACAAGGCCGACCGAGGTCGGGGAAAACCATAGGCAATGAAGGACGGATACGCTATTCGCATAAAATAGTAATAACGTACGCGCCGCCAGCATTCCGGAATGGGCAAGAAGTATCGGACTTTTCTCTCCCTCTGGCCAAGCGGTTATTTCGAGGTTATGTAATAATTATTTTATTTCATTTGTTAATTATTTTTTCGAACTAAGCGTTAGTTGTAAAACAATTTTTTTTTTTTTTTTTTATCACTCAGTAATAAAACGCTAACTAAAATTACACAACTGTAAACCGTCTTAATCGTTTTGAAATGAATTTATCACGAACTAGAGCACGATGTTCGTTCGAACTAACTTCAGCTAGAGAGAGACGACAGAATTATGAAATAGTCTTTGCGCGTATCGCGGCTTATATATGACTGAGAGAACAGGTTTTCCATCGAACCCGACCCACTGGTTTATGATATTATTACTATACGCGGCAAGCAGTAGGCGATTACAACGCTTCATAGCGACCGTCGTCAAGAAACACGACTGGTTTTTATAGTACAATTTTAAAAAGTGAGCAGTCTTCGAGCTTTTTACAGACATGATAATTTTGCGAGTTTTTCACGTAATTTGTATTCGATAGGTACTTTATGTGGATAAAATTGTTTTTGACCAAACAAAAACGCTTGCAAATTTAATAGAAGATTTATTATTAGTTATTGGTCAAAAAAAAGTTGAGTGCAATATAGTATTTTTTGTTTTTATTTTTTATGTGAGGGTTTTAACCCTTTCACACCTAGAATTAATTTGTATAATTTAGATTTTTTTCGTTTATCAGTATTTAATAATGGATTGATTCTTAAAACAAAATAATTTTTTTTTTTTATTAAATTTTTTACTTAAGTTATTATTATATCCCCAGTAGAGGACATCAGGCATTTACAGAATCGAAATAATATAATAATAAAAAAAAAAAACTAAGTAGAATAAACTTATGAATTCCATGGTATAACCTAGTAATAAATTATAAATATAATATCAAAATTTAAAAACAGAATATTATGAAAATATAAAAAAACCTGTGAATTTCATAATTTATCTCTTGTAAAATATATTATATCATCCATGAAAATTAAAAAACAATATAAAATACAGGTACCATCTAAACTTGAACATTTTATTTAGGTACCTATTATATACAACTGGATATTATAGGTACAATGGTAAAAAAAAAACAGGAATGAAACTATTTTTGAACTATTTTGAAATTATTATTTATAAAAGTAAAACTCATAAATTAAACTACGTGTATTAAAATTAAAATATTAATGAATTAATGTTATTATTAATAATTATATTAATAATTTCAAAATTACGTAGGTAATACACTAATAAATGTAATCAGTAGGGCTCGAAAGTTATAGAAGTTGTATATTTTTCTGTACGCATTGAATTTAAAGCAGACCAAGCTAGAAATACTTTCTATACGGTGGAGAGTTTAAAAATTGAACATTTAATATTTATATTTTGCATCTTTAGTTAATTTTATAGAAAAAGTTACATTTCGTCAATTTTCATTGATTTTTGCATATTTAATATTTTCTCATAAAAATTGATTTTTTATTCTTAACCTAACTTATTTATTTTAAATATTGTTAAATTTAAAACTCAATGTTATTTAAAGTAATTATTTATTGTCATTTCTTACCATTTTAGTATATTATTAATTTAACGATAACGGTGCAATTCGCATTTAATCTTTATATTTTTTATACATGTTAATTATAACATTATATGTTTTTGAATAATAAACTGAATAATTTTTTGTATATTTAACATTTTTTTATGCAAATTTTAGAATTTTTTTCGTGTATATTTATTTCCATACATATTTTGCCTTTTTTAGTTCTTATAACTTCCGAGCCCTAGTTATCAGTTAACAAGTAATATTGATAAAAATCAGTAGTTGATAACCATAACCTTAATGTTTTCATTAAAAATCCAAATTGTTATACGATTCGATTTTTGTTAATACGTATTACCATAAAAAAAACCCGATACGTAACGATATTGCCTTCTTGAAAATCTTGATGATTGTCTTCGACAATCAAAAATATCATATCAAAATTTATCAAAAGTGTTTTATGGTAATACTTCAACGTGATAAGAGTTACGTCGTTAATTTTATGATTTTTGTGAACTACATATTCTATGGAAAATATTTCATGTACTTCAGTACTTTTGAAAAGATAAAACAATTTTAAATAGTGATAATTAACACTCTAAAGAATGTCTTTCTAACGGGACGTCAGTTCTGAAACGGTTAATATCGAATATTGACGAAAATCGTAAATATTACGGCATTTTAAAAAGCGTTTAACCGAATTCGGCTCCGAATCGTCAATCGTTGTTTATAGGCATAAATTATAATATAACTTTAGGTATTCGTAAAACAATTTGTATACGAGTATTCGTCCATCTCTTTTTTTTTTTGCATTTTGCATTTTGCATTTTGAAACGCGAACTCTAGTGATCCCTGCACGAAGAAGAACCGTTGAATTATTTATGTATTATTATATTACATACGATCGATTTGCAACAGATAGTCGAACACGGTTTACATAATATTAGATGCGTAATAATAATAAATATTATAATTGTCGTGTTTTGCGATGCAGACCGTAATATTATTATTTTATTACATAGGGGGTAGGTAGTTTCGCAGTGAACGTTCTACCAGCGTTAATCTCGAGTGGGTCTTTTCGGTGAAATATATTATGAAACGAAACTATAAGATTTTATTGAATACCCGAATGCGAAAAACGAACAAAAATGGTAATGTATGCCATTAATACAATAATTCCTTCAAACTCCAAATAGTGTCCGTATTCTATAATCATTATTCTCGTTTAATGTAATAAGTAAAACGATAAGGAGTTCCGCAGTCAAAATAAAGCCTATGCGATTCCGTGTAGGTACCTAATGTATAATACATTTAGTCCCGAGAAAGTCGTGTCGTTTTTTCGACGCGATGTTTGCACTTAATTTCCTTTTCGTCTCGGGAATACGTTTCGAAAACCCGAAGCAGTCGGGAAAAAAAATAATAATTTACGGCGAGCATAATATTTTCATAAAAAAATATACGTTACACCCTCGTTATTTGCCGCGTTATTTGTAAGCTCGTACCTGTTACAATATACCGGCGAGTGAAACGAAACGAATCAATTATTGAAATTCGCGCACAAAACCCCCGGAGAAAATCGCCGGATTATGTTCAAGTACCTGCGACAAACGAGACCCCGCCCAGCCGAGACGTAAACAGTGTTATTAATTATTGTTGAATACGGGTGTGAAAAACGTTACGGAAACGATATTATTGCCGCGTCGTCGTGATACGCGATATCCACGCGGGAGACCGTGAATCGTAGTGTCGGTTCCGGCGAGCGCGGGCGGCGGCGGGTGTCGGGCGGTCGCGCGTGGCGAAGGGGTGAGCGGCGGCGGGGCGAGAGAGCGGAACACGGCCGACCGCGTCGGTCGGGCGCATTGTTTTCGTACCCGCCCGAAACGCGAGACGGCCACCGTAACAAATACCAAGGCCCGATGATAATCGTGCAGGCCGCGCGAGGAAAACGAATAATTTCCGCGGAAAACGCACCGCGCGTCCCCGCCCCCCCCTCCCCCGCGGCCGTGTCGCAATAACCGTACGCGTATAAGCACGTGATTTCGTTATCGCCGTCGGGCCTACGGATTGCACCACGCCGTCGTTGTCGTTGTCGTCGTCGTCGTCGCGGTATTGCACCCTCGTTGCGCGCAAGGGTATAAAAACGTACCCGTGCGCGCGCGTTTTTTTTTTTTTTTTCGCTCTATAGTACGCGGGTGCCTACCCTGCACAAATCCGTCGAGGGCGACCGCGGTGACTATAGTTCCCCGCGAAAAAAACCGCAATCGGTTGAAAAACGACGAGACTCGTCTGGTGTCGTTCGGTCCCACTGGTTCACGATTAAATTGGTTACACTGGTTACCGAATGTTGAGACCGACGAACGAATGAACGGACGCGACGATCGGCTACTGGTTTCATCGTCCCCACCAGAATTATTATCTCTCCCCGTTAACCCGCCGGCGCGGCGTATACGACGTTATCGTTATTATCGTACCTGCCTATTCTATTCCGCGTTGTTGTTGTTTCTGTCGTCGTGTCGTACAAAATGTTATTCTTATTATTTTGCGACAATTTGAGGGCGTAAGTCATCCATTAATGACGAGAGTCAAACGGATATATTCACCGTCTCACCGGTTACTATTAATTGTGACCCTACCTACCAAAATGGTTCTAACAATTCGATGATGCGTCTGCGTTTACTTCAGCGAAATTTACGGAGGGATGAGGTACCCGCTTTGCAGTAGAATAGTCAATAATCGGTTTAAAGTTTATCGTTTTTGTTGCAATACGAATACCGGATTCGTTGGGCGTTAGCTACAGGATGTGGATCCTATCTGTGATCACTTATAAAGATGATATTTTCGCCTATTGTAAATGTCTATCGCGATTAAAGATATTTTAATGGTTGTCCAACGAGTTATGTAATTGTTGTCTACATAATATTATTTCCACGATAAAACAATTCTGTAACGCTCATAGACCGCCGCATAATATTTATCTAAGTACTATATTATATTATATCGTTATCGCAATTCATTAAATGTGTTTATATTATTATGAATTATTATTTTATTTTCACGGACAGAGAGCGCTAGTTGAGCAGCTATTTCTGCGAGCGATTTCAGTTGCTACGTGTTATCGCTTATGACCATGAGCCGTTGGGCAACAAGTTTAATCTTAAAATCGTGCCATTGTGGTATATACCTCCTAATATGTTTTTAATTTTTTTTATTAATAGGGACTTTGTTATGGAAAATTAAAGAAAAAAAACCAGTAAGGTTTTATCCTATGTAAACATTTACATCGAATCGTTCCTAGTGATAATGTATTTGACATCTCAAATATTAGTAATGATTCCAATGTGGATTCATCAAATGGTAACAGTACTGTTGTACCTACCTAATTCAAATCAATCAAAATCAAACCAAACGGTAATGTTATACCATCATGTAGTGAAGAAATTTTTGATTTTGTTATCAATGAACACCTAGACAATTGAAATATTTCTGTTTCCAGTGACGAATGTTATATTCTAATATAATGTGATACTAGTTCGAGCCATTGTTAATACCAGGCTAGCAAAATTGATGTCCAATGGTTTAGCAAAATAAGATTTAGATTTATTGGAAAACAGAAAAAAACATCATTCAAAGAAACATTCGCTACAGTTTTAAAGACTATTATAAGTAAATATCTATGTATGTTTTTTACTAATACCAAATTATAGGATGTCACTTAGTACGTTTATATGACCGCGTTAAAACGGTTTGAAATAAAACCTTTTTAATAAATTTTAAAACAATTTAACTTAATATCTATTACACCCATTTATATATCCATAATATTAAATCGGTTTAGTGAACATTTTGTAAACCGATTTAAATTTAATTGTTTCTTACATGAATGGAATTTTCTTCTAAGAGATATAATAGCATTTATCTAAGAAATTTTAGTATATTTTGTAATTAATCTTAAATCATATTTATTAACTTACTTTATTTTTTGGATAATATAATTTAATTCGTAGCTTATATTATAATTATATTTTCGTTTATTACAAAATATTTTATTTATTTTTCCTTATTACAAAATAGAAACTAAAATTATGCGTATAATGTCATGAGTCCGTAATAATAATATTGTTCTGCTAAATTCAGGAATAAGTACAAAATTACCAAATAATGTAATTTAATTATTAATTGTAATAATTAATACTGTATAATATGTAAATAATAAATAAACATTTAAATATTTAATGCAAAAAAAAACTTGATAAGATTTGATTAGGTTTAAACAAAAAAACGCGTTTACATGTCCATGCGATAAACCGTTTTAAACACTTCAATTTAATTTCTTAAATTACCTAGCGCGAGCGTTTTAATTTTGAAAACAGTTTGATTTTTTTAAACCGGTTTATAGTGTTTACATGATAAGAATAAGTTTTAATTTCAAATCGTTTTAACATCATTATATAAACGTGTACTAACTGATAATGGAGACACACAAAATATTTTATATCTTAAATGCTATATGCTATTTATTATGTCTTTAGATATTGTACGATTTTATAGACCAACATTTACTCACAAAGAAATTTATGATCAAATTGGTAGATAGTTGGTTCAAGCTCATTTGAGAAAAACCCAACAAGAAAAAAGGTAAGTTTATTTTCTATTAAAAATAAACTGTCATATGTTGACCTAATCATTTATGAATTTTTGAATCATTTTCACTTTTCAGGCAAATTGATCTTATCAATCCACTTTGCCAGTTTACATATATTCTAAATACATATTATAATGACAGTACAAAGCTGCAAAATAATAGATATATTTTAATTTTTTTTTATCTTTTAGATATATTTAAAATGACATATCATGATTGACTTACTGACCGATTCATTATCACCTAGCCCAAATTACTGGATAGAACGGGCTGAAATTTGGCATACAGATAGCTATTATAATGTAAGCATCCAATAAGAAAATATTTTTGTAAATTCAACGTCTTAGGTGGTAAATTATGGGACGAATATTTAATTGTTTTTTTTGTTTATTCTTGGGTTACCTGGGTGATATTGATGACAATTGTTGTTACGGACAAGAAAACTTATTATTATTATTATTATTTACACTATTATCTAGTAATAGCAAAAGATTGCCAGATCGAGACTGATAATATTACTCGGAAACTAAGCGTTGAAGAGTAAAATGTTTTATAACCCTGGCTTCTATGACTTCTACCATGCACATCTATTCTTGTAGAATCTTTATAAACTTCGTCTTTTTGATTCAACAATATTTTTTACATTTGGAAATTTTGTAATAAATCCAAAAGAAGCAAAACTTGTTGCCACTTAAAAGCGCGTCTGCAGTTTTTCAATTTAAATTTATTGGCATAAACCATGAAATATTGCATCTCTCTGAAACTGAAAGAAAATGGAAACAAATTTTCTAAAACCTCCAAAACTTGTCAAGTCCTTTTTTTGGATTTATTACAAAATCGCTAAATTTAAAAAACATGTTTTACAAAAATATTGGTGAAATCAAATATGTACAGATCTGATCAGACAAAATATTTTCTCGCTGTCCATATAAATAGAATGGAACTGTTAAAATGTGAATTAACTATATTTAAACAAATATTAGAATATTTTGGAGACTGGTATGGTATAGTGTCTGTTCGTAAGTGGCTGATAAGTGTGAATCGGGCTTAAATATGAACTATTATTTTTGTCGGGATGCTATTTCACCATAAATATATTATAATTTTTTTTTCAGTTAGAACCCATGCAGTTTATTAATATTTGAAGATTGGATTTTGAATTATGATTTATGAACACGAATATTACAGAACAATGTTATCAATATTATACGCAGTCTGAAAAATGTAATATTAATAATTTTTTTTCTAATTTATAACATTTGATGATAATAATTTGTTTTTCAGTGAATTTCATTTCACAGTGCCCGAAATTTATGTTGAGTCCTGTTATGGTTCGTTCGGATCAGGTCATTCAAGAATAGATCATTGAATGATTCGTTCATATTGTCCATTTTGTTCACACAAAACGATTAATGTATTAAACCGAATAACTATATACCTCAAAAGATCTTAAAAGTTATCATATTATAAAGTTTACAATTACTTGTATTGATAATTTTTCAGTATAAAATGTATTTTATGATTAAGTTATAAAGTATGTCTTACAATTGCCCAGTTATTTATTATGATAATAAAGTAAACACTAAAGTACCTACTTCTTAGTTATGATTATGTTTGAATATTAACTATCATTTATTAAAATTATTCTGTATGCGTAGTATATTTTAATATTAAATTTGTTGGTGAACTTGTACATAGAAACTCTCCGTTGTTGCTTAGATTTTCGATTGTTCAGACTTGTTTGTTTCATGATCCAAATTGAATCGATTACAAGTGAGACATGTTCAGGTATTTTAAATTTGTAATATTTGAATACTAAATACTACTATATTTAATTACAATATTGTTTTGGAACAAATGGAGGAAATTAATTGATAATAAACCCTGGTATGTATGTAAAACCATGTTGGGTAATACCTATTTTATTTTGTGTGCACTGTGCGCAGTACTTACCTATGTTAATACTATAGACTTAAGCATCTAAATGAAACATTCACCCTATAGACTGAGTGGGTACAAATGGATTAAGGGAGATTGACGTATGCATATAAAGCCTATTGTGAGAGAGAGTAAATTTTCACTCCGAGGAAAGCCAATTAAAACATTCAGATTAATAACTCACTCGTGTCTGTCATCGAAATGAAACTACACCCACCGAAACGCGTTTTGATGCTCAATGTTCTGTCTAGATGTATTATAAGTCTATAATACCTAATACCTATAAGACCGGTATGGATTTCCGAATAATGTTATCATTTTTCGAACAAGTGTCATTCACCGGTAAATAAGAATAGGTTGATAAGCACAAATTTAAATAATTGTTTACAAAATGCAAGGCTGCAAAGGGCAATTATTTAAATAAGTACTTAGTGAGAAAGAAAAAAATGTTTTTATACTCATATAAAATAATTCTACACACCGTGTGGAATACCATATTGCATAATACAATCGTATACCTACGTCTTCGCATTACTAATTATGTAGGTAGGTATGTATAAATAATATCAATAATAATTATTAGTAGGTACTTAGGCACCTATTCATTAGTCACCTGAGAATGAAAATTTACTGAATCACTGTTTTGCAAATGATCAGAAGCATTAAGAAATTTAAAAATTCATATTTTTATACTGAATGCTATGGTTAAATTAGTTTTAAACAATAGCATTAAGAATGACAGACAACATAGTACTATATAATTCAAAAACATTTCGAAGACAGAACAAACTGATAATTTTGTAATTGCAGATAGGTAATTCAAATAATAAAAGCGTCAAATATAAATAATTTCGTACTCTGACAAAGTTTTTCCCAGGAGAACCTTTTCAAATAAAGCATGTTACAGTGATTGAATCTTTTCAAAATTATCGTTTTTTATAATTCGAAATGGGTAGGAAGGTAAGTCAACAATAATTTGATTGCACAGTAGTATTCGTGATATATAGAACCACTTCGTTCTCAAAATATGTAAATGTCGTTAGATGGAACATTTTCTCTCTCAAATAATAATTCACATGAAAAAAGTTTTATTTTGTTATTAATATAAAAGAAAAATAATTATTTTTTCCTCTATTAAAATCATTTCATTTTTAGTACCTACCTATTCGATGACAATTTAAGATAGAAACTTCGTAGTGAACGCGAAAAACAGGTAGGTAGGTATATATATATATATATTTAAGTACCTATAGTATGCAATAATCAGAAATTGATTATTCGAAAAATCAATAGATTTCCATTTTCAAATAAAATATTACTAAAGGTGGGAACGTAGGTACCCACCTACCCATAAGTTTATAATTTATTTAATTATTTATTGTAAACATATTATAATAAATATTTTTATGAATAATTTAATTAATATTATTGTTAATATTATTTTTTATAAAAGTTATATTACTATAATGAAAAAAAAAATCAGTGTGTACCTACCTATTATTAAAACGCTCTATATTACGTATTGTGAGCTTTGATATTTTTCAAAGTTAACTAGTAGGTATCTAGTCAATATAATTTTATACCATAGGCACAATTCATCGGAAATTAAATAATTTCTAAAAAGTGGGTGTTCGGAGGAAAAAAACGTATTTTCCTATTGGTTTTTATTAAAAAAAAATTCGACTTTTATGTGTCTGCCGAAACTTTTCGATATTTTCGAAAAAAATCCGAATTTTTATGGAAAAACTTTTGTTTTCCGTGACATTTTTACGCCTAAAGGTATCCAAGATTAAACCAGTTAGGTAGGTAATGTAGGTACAGTAAAAACAAAAAAACTACCTAATTAAATAATATCATAGCCAATCAATTGTTTTCGACAAAATATAGAAAAAAAAAAATAAAAATTATAATGACAAAGTTGGAGCGAGAATTAAATATTCTTTTAACCGTACGGCTACAATATCGATTGGGAAACCTAATAGAAACAAATTGAACACTCCAACAGTACCGGTCCAGTGGCGCAATCGGTTAGCGCACGGTACTTATATGACAGTTGTCGTGAGCAATGCCGGGGTTGTGAGTTCGAGCCTCACCTGGACCAACAAAATTTTTTGCAATTTTTTTTGGCTTTATTTTTTTCGTTTTTTTTTCATGGTCACCTGGACCAATAAAATTTTTCGCAATTTTTTTCGGCTTTATTTTTTTGGTTTTTTTTCATGAGTTTTTATTTTAATTATTATGTCGAGTTCAATGTTTTTTTTGTGTAGTCACGCTATNGGATTTCAATTCACAGATGATAAATGTGTTATTAATTTTTTTTTTTTTTTTAACGAAATTGATATAGGTAATAATTGTCTCCTAAAAATTCCGTAAAAAATTCAATATAATATACTATAACGTTCCCGTGTACACCGCGATATTACATAGCGTTTGTAAAATAATAGCACGTCATGTCAAGTAGGTATCGTAAGAACGTTATAATTTGTTCGTAATTGACCGTCGTAGAACATAAAACGATATAATTAAACGGTATCGTAGGACGTAAATTATGTAATTGATAAATTGGAGTTACATTGTGGGATGCTCTGCTGATTTAGTAACACCGGTTTATGGACGGTTTTACGCAAGGTGTAATTTACGTGCACCGATTTTAAACTGTTAATTTTTATCTTCCAACGTTTCGTCCAGTTGGAAACGTTGTTGATAGACCTTTGAAGCCAATCAGTCGCAGTGTGCTGGTCTTCATTTTTTGTCATTATTGCCGTGTCATCAGCAAACATGGCTGTCATTGAATAGTTGTTGGTTGGTCCGCTATGTAGAGTAAGTACAGAATTGGTCCAAAGACGTTTTTCTGTTGTACACCTGCCGATATGTTTTTCCAATCATTTAATGCTTCTTCATGAATGACCCTGAATTGACATTCAGTCAGGTAGGATTCGAAAAGTGCGCACTAGGTGTGTGGCAGCTGTTCACGTTGTTTTATAAGTAATCCTTTGTGACAAATTTTATCGAAAGCTTATGTCACGTCAAGGAATACTCCGCAGTAATAATTTTTCTCTTCAAGCGTTTTGCTTATTACGTTGGTGACACGATGGACCTGGTCGATTGTTGAGTGTTTATTTCGAAATCCAAACTGATGTTTCGGTATAAGCTGTCTTTCTTCTATTAACGGTTTTAAGCCTTTTAGAAGTAGTTTTTCGAATAATTTTGAGATGCTTGGAAGAAGCGAAATTGGTCTATATAAAGTTATTTGTTCTGGTGGTTTTCCTGGTTTAAGTACCATGATCATTTGGGCTCGTTTACATTGTTTAGAAACGTATTCCATACGTAGGATGGCATTGAATATGTGTATTAGATGAATCATAGCGTGTTTAGATATCTCTTTCAGGATTTTTGGGTTAATTTGGTCGTACCCAGGCGCCTATTTTGGGTTGATATTCATATCAATTTCTTTTGTGATTCCAACTGGAGTAAAGTGCTTTATCTTATCGCGTATTTCATTTAGTGGTTGACACTGAGCTATTTTGAGTTTGGAAACCACGTCGTTTGGTTGAAATACATGTTCTAAATGACGTGGGTATAAATTTTCTTTATCTTGTTCACAGCATGCCTATGATCCATCTTCCATACGGATAGGTGGTACATAAGCTCTAGGACTCTTCATACGTCTTGTAGCCCTCCATAATGAATAATCAGTGTTATTCGATACAGAAAGTTCACTTAAGTATGATTTGAACGTTTCGTTTTTTAATTTTTTAATTTTGTCATGTAAAAGTTTGCTAATGCGATTCCAGACGGTTTTATCCGAATGATCTCTCGTTCGGTGTCGTTTTTTCCGTGCCTTTCGTTTTTATTTTACTAGTTCCCTAACTTCCTATGAGTAGGTTATCTCACGATTATCACTTTTTGGTGTTATGGGTGTTGCCGCTTTCGCCCCTTATACGATGGTATTAGTTGTTCAACAGCACTATTAATTTCAATAAGTTTTCTTAGTCTTACTGTGAGAGTTAAGGTCTCGTCTAGATTCGTTCTAAAAAGGTCCCAATCTGTTTTCTTGTTGATTAGCAACATTTTTTGTTGTTTATGTATAACATTAGAACTTAACGCGAGAAGCACTGGTATATGATCTGACGTTAATTCTGTAAGTTCTAATACTCCAATATAATTAGAAGATATACCTTTCATAATAAAGAAGTCAAGCAGGTCGGGAATCTTGTTCGGATCAGTCGGCCAATACGTTGGCTTACTTGTAGTGATGATTTCAGCATTGATGTTGTTTGCAACTTTTAGCAAGGCTCGTCCCTTTGGGGAGATCAGTCTCGATCCCCGGTAAGTATGTTTGGCATTATAATCACCTCTAACAATGAATATATAATCTAACGTATGGAAAAATTCAGCGAACTTAATTTCATCTGCACCTCCTTGCGGGGGGCAATTAATTGCAGTAACCGTGAGATCGTTATTCCCGTCATTAACGATGACGCTTGTCGCTTGTGTATGACTTACAGCGTATTTTTCGAGTTCATAAAGCTTTATGGACTCTTTTATTATTACAGCAGTACCACCCCGAGCTCTACCACTAGAATGACTCGTCGTATATATATATATATTGTAATTCCTTATCTTAATAAAGGTCCACGTTGTGAAGTGAATTTCCGAAATAAGGGCTATGTCAATGTTTTCACTATGTAAAAGATTTTCAATTTCTTATCTGCGCTGTACTAACCCATTGGCGTTCCATGCAATTATCCGCAGTGTACTGTACATTTCTTTATTTTCTGCGAGGTATTTTTGGACTTTGTCTGGTTTATTTCCAGTTTGTCCATTCTTGCTGTGATATTTGCTAGTGTCTGCGTTACGTTGCTTAACGCGACTAGAATATCATTAAAAGTAGTCGATTCTTCATTTCCCTTTGGTTGAAGTGTTTTTGGATAGACTTTTGAAGTACTAGCCATCTGTGCGTATGAAATGTTTGTTGTGACAGGTTTCTGCTGTATTCTTTTCATAGCAGAGACTTGTTTTAGGTGTGCTCTTTCTATTGCTTTTTTCTTAGCAGGGCAGCCCTTCCAGTTTGCTGTGTGATTTTCACAACAGTTTGCACATTTTGCTTTTGTCTTTTTAGATTTTGGGCAATATTCAGTTCTGTGTCCTTCACTACACTTCACGCATACAACAAATTTGTGACAATAATTTTGTGTGTGTCCAAGAGATTGGCAGTTCTTTCACTGCGGTACTTCTTTTTTTTACCTGGTGGTTCTATTTTTATTATCTGATGACATAGTAGTTTTATGTTGTAAATGTCTTTATTGTTCTCCAGTGGTTTTAAATCTACAAAGAATAATGGTAGTCTTATGTATGTCCACTCACTGTTTTTGTTTTTAGGACCCGATTTTTTCTCGATCTATATATTGGTTATTTCGCTTACTTCGTGGCCCTGGTCATACAGTTTATTGGCAATTATTCCTATATCTGAATCATGATTTATACCTCGTAATACTACTCGAAATGGTTTTTCACTTTTTATTTGGTACCGATTATATTCAATTTTATTTTCTTCTAATATTTTTATTATATTTCTGAATTAACTTTCGTTTCTTGTTAAGATTCTCGTTTCGTCATTTGATGGGACTTTGAATTGTTGTTCGTTTCCTACCGGTTCTTCACACGTTAATAATTGTTTTAATTTATCAAATTGTGTAACACTTTTGATAGTTATTGGTGGGGGTTTATATATTTTTTGAATATTATTATTAGTCGCGTTTTTGTTACCATTTTGTTTAACTTTTGAAGTTACGTTAACATCTTTTGAAACTGATATGTTAGAAATAGTGGTCGTTTTATCTAAGTTGTTATCTATTTTTGTAATTAATTTTGACGATTTAGCTACCAGTACCAATTCACTATATTTTATTTGTAGTAATTTTTGACTTGCTTGTAGTTCTGCCACTTAGCGGCGGAGTTTTTCGATGGCGTGTTTTAATTCGGTTAAAATATTTTGCATTTCTGCGTAGGTCGGCAGATCTGGCATAAGTCCGTCCATGACTGTGCGCGTCACGCGATGGTGGGAACCACCAGTACGTCATTGCACGAACGTATGGCCTACCTAATATTATTATCTAGACACTTACTGATTTCCGATGAGCGTGGTAAGCGTTTTGATGTTATTAAATTACCGAAAGAAAAAGAAACAACGCGAATGACGGCATTCGAAAGCGAGAACATACGTGTTGCCCGTTCAACAAACGAATCGTGACTCAAATAATTGGAACAAATTCAGCAGTACAACAGTACCGGTCCAGTGGCGCAATCGGTTAGCGCACGGTACTTATATGACAGTTGTCGTGAGCAATGCCGGGGTTGTGAGTTCGAGCCTCACCTGGACCAACAAAATTTTTTGCAATTTTTTTCGGCGTTATTTTTTTCGTTATTTTTCGTGCGTTTTTATTTTTTCTAACGACGCGTTTTTATTTTAATTATCATGATATTTGTCGAGTTTTTTTTTTTACCTCGCAAAACAATATTTTTTTGTGTAGTCACGCTGTTTAACTATATATTATGATTCTATACGACGTATTATAATAACATTATTATATTATAATATAAGCACGTACGAAAATTCCATCGGATTTCAATTGACGGGTGATAAATGTGTTATTAATTCTTTTTTTTTTTTTTAACGAAATCGATATAGGTAATAATTTTCTCCTAAAAATTCCGTAAAAAATTCAATATAATATACTATAACGTTCCCGTGTACACCGCGATATTACATAGCGTTTGTAAAATAATAGCACGTCATGTCAAGTAGGTATCGTAAGAACGTTATAATTTGTTCGTAATTGACCGACGTAGAATATAAAACGATGTAATTAAACGGTATCGTAGGACGTAAATTATGTAATTGATAAATTGGAAACACGTTCGATTATTAATGGAAAAAAAAAAAATGAAATAAAAAAATTACCATAGTGTAATTATTGTTTTTAAAGTGGATCGTACAGTACATAATATACCTGCGTCGTCGTCTATATATATACCTATAGTATACGTATTTATTTATAATTGAGTGGAGAAAATAACGCGAAAGGTGTCGAAAACAAAAGCTATCAGTTTATTATTCTCGTGTTCACGGTTTTCTCGTACGTTCGTAAACTGTGTGTATTATTATTATTATTACTATTCTAATGGCATACCTAGTCGAGTATCTCGAATGCGTATTTATATACGTACATAATATACATATATATATATATATATATAACATTTTAAAATTATCGCCGTCGAATATAATTATGAGAAAACGGCGGAATATAAATGCAATCGATTCTGTTCGGAAAAAAAAAAAAAAAAAAAAAAAACGATAAAATAATTGCATTCGAGTTTTAACGATAATTTTACATTTATATTCCGAGTCCCCGTGGGTTGTTTGCGATATTACAGTCTGCGGCTATTCTATAAGTATATTATAGGTAGGTAATAGAAGTAAGTACCGGCCACAGACCACGCGCACCTATATATCGAATTGATAGTATTATAATGAAGTTTTTACGGAAAACCGACAAATGGAAAACTGTAATCATGACCGTAATCCAGAGGCGTCATTTGCGGGATGCAATAGGGTGCGCATCCCAGTAGCGTATTTAGGATTTTGCCGAGGAGGGATACAATGCGAACTTTTAAATATTTTTTCACACAGTTTGTATATAATATAATGTGTATCCAGACTAGTTAAAACAAAAAAAACAAAAAAAAAAAAACCCCATTATAAATGTATACATTTTTTTATAAATATTTTATAATTCAGTCTAGCCTAACGTTAACATTCACACACTATAGTAATTATTATTGTTAGTTAAGTTACATTTGTTTTGAGAATAATGAAAAAAAAAAAGAACCTTCTTTGTATTAAAGTGCTTTGCATAGGTTTCGGTTTCAATAAGGATAATTTACCTACAGTTAAGGTTTTATTATTATTATTTTGATTTATTAACTTGGTACCTATACCAACACGTTTTTGAAAATAAAATTTGATTTTTCTAAATAAAAAGTTAAGAAATTCTAATTTGCAAAATAGGTATTCGTATAAGCAATAGCTAATAAAATAAGGCCGAGGGGGGGGAGGAGATATAACTCCACGTTCTGGTCTACAAAATATCGAAATGACGTCCCACACTATTGAACCGTATTAACAATAACAACACCCGTTTTTCATTTTTCTCGAAACGATTTTTAACATTAAATTTTCAAATTTGTCGACATAATACAGGAGGAACACTGCACCGCAATGCACAGCGTCTTGTACAATCCATATAAAATTATTATAATTTATCGTGCGCGCGCGTTTTTCAGGTCTGTTTGTATAGTTACAATTATATTTTTACGTCGCAGACGCGATGCGAAGAGCGTGCGGAAAAAATGAGAAAAAAAAGAAAAGAAAAAAACAAGATAGTAAATAAATGGTAAAACAAAAATAAATAATATCATATTGTTATACAGGGGGTAAATACGACGACAGCGGCTGATATTGTATAAAACGGAATTATTATTGTTATTCTCTGTGGCACGGGTACCGTCTGGTGGCGAGACGGAAAAATTAATAATTTCTTCATTTTTTTTTTTCGTGTTATTTAATCAGCGGACCGTTTTTATTTTATTTAATATTTTCACAATTTCGCGAGAATGCAGTAGTACGGATTTTATAAAGACCCATACAACAAGTGTGCCGTTTTAATAACGCGCCGCCGAATTTTATGTTGTGGTAGGGTAAAGGGATGGGGTGATAATATTATTATAATCCATATGGGCGTGAATTTTAATTAGGTAGGTATTATATTTCATATACGCGTGAGTCTCATTATCGCGTCAAATTATTCACAAACCTTAACGATGATTTACTATGCGCGTTAGCCGTGTCGAAGATTTTTCCCTTTCCCTCTCCTATATAATATTGGCAAGTCATGAATTTAGAGAAATATCATAAAAATATTTTGTTATACTTTCGTTATTTAATGACTCTGTGGAAACCTTTGGCGCTTTACCCCCTCCCCCCCGCCAAAGCGTTTGTGGTCTTGGGCTTTCGGAAATTTTTAATTATAAATAATGATATTTACGTAGGGCATATCCCCCCGTATTCTACGATAGTGTGCGAGTATACTTTTTTTGGTGTTTTTTCACTCCGGCCGCTTTCGACGCGTCCGTGGATTTCACAAGTTAGCAGTTGCTGTCGGTCTGATTCGTCATTGCGTAATGTTCGAATTTGTCTTGTAAATATTTACATTGTGGCATAGGCGATTTGCCGGACTTGTAAGTTATAGGTAGTCGTTAGTAAACTGAATCCGTACATCGCCAATTATTTAGGAACTGATAAACGATAATACGAATCGGTGAATTGCTTATTAAATCGGCGGTAACACAGTGGTGGATATATCCTAGTTCTGAGGGGCTGGGAGTAATTTTAAAATCCACAGAACCCAGAGGTAATGGGGTTCATCCCTTCCCATTATTCGTTTTGGAAATCTATAATTATTATCTGCACAATAAATATGCACATTTTGTTGGTTTTAATTTCTAAAAAATGTTTGTAACCCTCTTTCATACAATGTTAACAACCATTTGTCCTCGATTTCCATTGTTCTTTTTCGAAAATATTTTGATTGGTCTATTTTTAAATTTTCGACTGAACTCTTACTATAGATGATGTTTTGTAAAAATGTTTATTTTAATCAGAATACTAACTGCGGTAAAATGTAAAAATATTTTACTTTTCGACACATTAAAATAATATTAAATGTTAATAACTGCACAGAGTAGATACTACAAAGATAATACTTTAAGTATTAAATACCATCATAAACTAAGATAAAATGCTTACTAAACGTATTAGTAACAACAATACAAATGCGAACTGTTGATAAATGATAACATTAAAAAAAAAACAAGTGATACACCGATATCCGGGTACAATTATTAATGTACACATGCGAACTGCCTACGCTGATTTATAAGCAACTCTACATCAAGTTACTGTCGGCCGTTGGGCTTAAATGCAATTAGAGCAGCAATCAACTGCAGCTGCAGTCCTGTTGTTAATATTTAGTACTATATCGATAGTTAAATGGTTGTTTATTGCAATCATAGGTAATAAGAGATTTAATTGATGATGATAAACTACGACCACGAATTCTTATCATTTTAACTGACACAAAATAAAGAAAAAAAAAAACAAAAATTGTGTGGTTATATATATTTCTACCTATATACTTGTATAAATTCTTAAGTATCAAGTTGTAGGTTATAATATATAGTGGTGACGAAAATCCCAAGGGGGCGATCCACTAAGCTCCCGCCTCCGCGGATATCCGTCACTGCGGTAACACTGAGTCACTGTTCTATAGCACATTGATTTAATTCATTGTTCGATACACCCGAAAAACAGTCAAATCTTTGACACAACTCACTCACGAACAACACCCATACCAAGTATTATTCAAATATGAATTACATACGAGTAAGTAAATGTTTATATTACGCGCGCTCAAGATATAAAAATAATAGATTTATGATACGACGATAAAAACCGCAGATAAGAAAAACAATTTTGAAGAATGTCCCGTCGATTATTGTTATAAACTGTAGTTTGTCATAAAACATGATTGTTTATAATTTATTAATTTCTCGAAAACTCTAGTTGATTGTCTTAAGAGTGTCACCGTTTTTATGGATTTAAATATTATAGTGTCGTCATAGATGTAATAAAAAAAAAGTTTGCAAACCACTGGACTCTACATTAAATTAATTAACAAACATATCAAACACGAAAAGAATAAAAAAAACCATTACGTAATATTATTATGTTGTTTATTCGGGGAAAAAATTGTTCGGCAATATACCTGAAATAAAAACGTCACGCCTTCGATATTATTATTATTATTTTTTTTTGTTTTTTAAAATTTCGTACGAAAACCATTAAAAAAACGATCGATTTACGATATGTATACCTTTTAAAATTTCGACTACGCCCATTAATTGCAATAATAGGTGAAAATTCCCTCAGATACGATATTTTATTATACAGGACGTGTTTGATACCGACGGACATTATTACGCACCCTCAAAGTCGTCAATGAAATAAAATATAACAATATTATGTGACTGCGCGTTGTTTTTTTCGAAAAATAATAAGTTATCAATACTAGAAATTATCCTAAAACTGTTTTCTTTCCATTCGCGAGGATACGGTATTTTTTACCTTTCAATATTATACCTAAATAAATATATAAGTATGTAGGCATTCTATATTGACGAGGAGAATAATGGCGAAAAACATAACATCTTAAGTTATCATGAAAATATTACGTTCGAATACCTACGCCAAAGTATCTAGTATATTGTAAATCGACGAAAACATTTTTTTAAAAAGAAATTTAAAAAAAATGTACGATATTGTATTGTTATATTATTTATTGGTTGATATTATTGAGATTTTTGTGTGAATTTTTATTTTTTTCTATAAACAACTTTTCTTTCAGAAATTTAGATTCAATAAAAAAATACCAAGATATTTTTTTCGATTGAATTTCTGATTTAGTCGGTGCATCGGGAAAGCAATTTTTGTTCAATTATACCTATGTCTATTTTTAAATAAATAATATTGTAAGATCGAATAACCCGGTTGAATATCGAATATAAATAATGATCGGAATTTGCACGTTTGCTACAATACTGTTTTTGAAAAAAAGAAATAAAAAACGTATAGATTTTCATTTGAATTTTAATAACTGACTCTTAAATCTTCTCCCTTCCTGTGGGACGTTTAAAATGTCAAGCCCAAGTATGATTTCGGATTGTATATACTATTTAAATAAAACATTTTTACTAGAAATTTTTCTCTATTTTGCATAGGTATTATCATATAATATATCTAAACGAGAAAATCGCTATAACACGAAATTCCGTAGTTTACCCTGTTTTATGTATACGTAATACTATACATATAATAATATTATAATATTGGTGTACTTGTAACGATTTTTATGTCTATGTGCATTAAAAAAATAAAAAATAAACGAACTGTACTATTTGTTTGCGTGTGTTATTTCGACGTAATGGAAGGCGGGTACATTAAAAAAATTGTCTCCGTCCGTTTTATGCGCTCTCGTGGGTTCGAAAAAACAATAAACGGAATGCTTTAAACGCGTTCAAAGACATAACGATACTTGCTACAATACAAATACCCGAGTATCGGTATACACTAAATATTTTCGAAATATCGCGTTCAAAGAAATAACTTCGCTTTTTGCATTTTTGAACACCTGACAGCGAGAATTTTCTAAATCCTTCTCGGAATTTTTTTAATTTTCATAAAGCGCCGGTATCCTATGTATATATATTTGGTATTTTAATTACAAAATATGATAAAACGAAATAACACCAGAAATATTTAATTAATATCATATTTTGTTATTCTCTGGAATTTTTTTCTCGGTCTTTTCTTTGATCTAGACATGTTTTGAACGTCAGAAAACCGTGTCGTATAATTTTCAATGACGTAATAATAAGTAGCTTTAAAATTATTATTATTTTCAGTCAAATCGAATTTGTAGACTAATATCAGAAATCCATGGCACACAAAACTCGGTGTTCAAAAAACAATTGTAAAATCTTGCGAGGATTCTTGCACAGACGAAAGTAACGCGGATAGTAGAGGGGTCTATTTCAAAATATAAGTTTAGTGGACGTGATGAAAGGGGAGCATTTTTGGGAGGTATATGATTGTAAGAATCAGAACGAGTAAATAAAAATGATAACGGAACAGAATCCTAGTTGAAAATGACACTTGCCTAGAAATAAGTCCCAAAATGAGACGGAAGATTTAATGAAAAATGATTTGTACGTTGTGCCGTTATTATTGGTAAAGGTCCAACTTGGAAAGATAAAAGCAATGGACGAATAGTCGATGGAGGATCGGGTGTTAGACGGGATGGTTCTTTGAGGAACTTATAAACCGGAGAAGAAATTGTAAAATATGTTAATGGTAAAAGGTTGGTGATTTAATATGTAATTTAATATATGTTCATGAATATAATATTGTTAATATTTATTTACATGCTATAGAAAAAAGTTAAACCTAACAATATTCTGCAGAATGAATTTACGTTTTTTTTTTTCAAATTGATCGAAAATGATTCGTCCAAAATATAGGTACTGGATATTAGAGGAACGTTGTCATGGAAAAGAAAGTTACAATTCGTTTCTTCTATTAGTTAAATTTTTATATTTTATCACATATTATAATATGCTATCAATAATAATTTGCCAGTTCTGCAGTACAAAATCCGAACAGTTAATATTCAATGGTTCGACGGTATTTTCGATCATAATAATAATATTGTTTCTCGCGGGAATAATAAATTGTCAAAGCCCTGTCCGTCCGTATAATATTAGAGTACATTAAATATTATTAGAGTTAAACAAATTAAAAAAATTAATAACATTACAAGTTTAAGAACAAATTAACAAATCGTCTTGACGAAATGCGCGTTTTATAATATATTTTATTATTTATTTAGCCAAAATTACGTATTCGAATACGATTATCTTTTGTTATACGAGTTAAGTATAAGACGAGGTATATAACGAAAATATTCGACTGTTGTGCACTGCATTGTTATAAAATCAAATTTAAATTATTTTTAAAGTTTACGATAGTAATTATAATATAGCAATCGAGTTTTTAATTAACAGCTTGTATATACCGACTGCGCGCAACGGCCGGTTTTCGAATCAAATATAAATAATATAAACCTATTATGCTTTAGATTTCATTAAAACGTTGAATAATAATCGAAAAAGGAAATCATTGTTTCAGTTTTAACGGTAAATTAAAAAACTCGGAACGAAAGAGAACATGAGTGATGGCAATTATATATTATAATGCGTATAGTCGGGCGAAAAGTTTCCGCGGAATAGTCACATTCAATTAAACGTTTAAAATCCCGATTAAAATTCACATTTTATAGGAATTTTATGGTCGAATTTTGACGAAAATTGTAATTTCAAAACATAAATAACTGAATGAATTACTTCGTTTAGAATCGAATTTTGTTGGCTAACAGTATTTCGTTACTTGCATAATATGTAAATTAAATAACTTAATGTATCCTATCTTGCAAATTTCCTAGCAACAACAGTGGCGCAACCATAATTAGTACCAGCTACTCTGATTTAGTAATTAATAATTAAAATGTCACAAAACGAACGTCTAAACAACCTCGACTTGCTAAACTTTATCAAGCGTTAGATTTAATTGTAAACTGTGTATAACTATTATACTTATCTTTGTATTCGTCGTGTTGCCCACCCCGATTTATATGTTTCGTTTATATTGTATACACAGTTATGGTTATATATTGTATTCCCTGACCGTAACCCCTACGAATTGGTCTATGCCCGTGATTATAGTCAAGGGGTAATATACGTAGGTACATAACGGATATACTTCGCACGGCTGGTGGGCCATTATTGTAGGTGAGAAGTTGGGAAGGTAGGATTTAGAGGGGCATTTAATTTATATCTGTACGCAACGATAAACCGTTGCAAACGAAAAACGATTCGGAGCGATGTTTCGTTTGTGTATTAAAAATTTTCCGATTTTTTCCATTTATCATGAATACTTCTAAAAAAAACGATCTCTTTAAAGTACCATTAGGACGAAATTTTCTTTCAGAAAACCTACTAAACTTGAAAATCGGAAGGAGATTCCTGGTAGAAATGTAGTTTACAGATAAAAAAAATGAAAACCGATATACTTTGTTCCGAATCTAAAAATGCGTAGGTATACTTTGAAAAAGACTACCGTTGAGGCGGTTTTCGCAGATTTTTGTCTACGGACCGTGTGCAAGAGCGTTTTATCATCGCCTTAAACCAATTTTAAAAGGTGCGTTTTCGTTTGTTTCCGCGCGAACACATTTTCGCTAAATCGCGCTCGTCAGAAAGACCGCCAGACCCGGCACAGTCATTATAATGGAACATTCCGTGATAAAACACAACATTTTACCGTAATAGTGTTTACAAATAATAATCGCATAGGTTCGTGTCTCGGGGATTAAAAAAAACGGTGACATATTTTTTTTTTTTTATGATGAAAATTATCGCGGCACCGTCGCGCGTCGTTGTCGTCGTAGACAAAACGATAATTTTTATTTTCATCCGAAAATCCAGTTGATATAATATTATTATATTATTTCGGAAATATCCGATAAATACTTTCAATAGCACCCGGTGCCATCTGATAATAATAATGATTATTGTTTCTACCAACTCGCACACGTTTAATATCTCCATAATGGTATTTTATAAGGTTAAATAAATTGACATTACGGTGATTTTTTAATTTCCTTTTCTTTTTTTGTTATAGTTGATATTAATTTGCACGTCATTATCATATCGGTATTCCATATTATAATATTATTCAATGGGGTGTAGGTATATAGAATATTCAGTTATAATATTTTCGTGTTTTTTTTTTTTTAAATGTATTATTTAGGTATTTATTTATTATATTTCAACGGGCAAGCCAAAAGAACAAGTGAATAATAAATACAATAATTAAATTATTTACAAGAAAGAAGGGTCCGCGCTAACGGCGCGCATGAGTTGGAGCATCGAAAATTTAAAAAAGTAATTAGTAGACGACGGGCGGGATGAAGAAAGGCGGGAAAAAGCGGGTATGACGAAGAGGAATCTTAAAAGAAAGTTGTGATAATAAAGAAAGTGAATCAATTTTATCGGAAATGAGATTAGAGAGGAAAAGGAGGTTAAAAAGTGTCTGTGGTGAGATAGGTGAGATAGGTTAAATAGGCGTAATTCCAGAAGAATGCGGGGAGTAATCGTGAGGAGGGTGGGGAATATTGAAACGGTAGGCGACCAAAGCAAGAAACTTACGTTGGATACGCTCAATCATCCTACTGTCGCAAGAGGTGGAAGGGTCCCAAAGTACGGATCCGTATTCCAGGATAGAGCGTACATTTGAAGGAAGGAAGGAGACGGAATTATTGAGAGGAACGTCTCATTATAGATAACTTATTTTTTTTAAATAACTTATAATTGTATTAATGTATAAGAAACGTAGTACACTATTGAAATTATTATAGATAGGATAATTTGAATAAAAACAAAAGATAAAATAAAGAGCTGATACTTCTGATGCGTGCACTATTGAAAGGAGTTGGACTGGTCGAAGGGACGATAAATGAGTAATTTAATTTTTATCTGTACGCAACGATAAACCATTGCTAACGAAATACGATTCTGAGCGAAGTTGAATTAAGCTCGTTTTGAAATGTCATAATATTTTCGATTTTCATCAAACCTCACACATCACGGTAAAATCAATAGGTTACCAACACTCGGAGTCTAACAGATAAGAAAATGGAAATATTGTATTATAATCGTATTATACGTTAGATTTTTAGAATTTTCGAAAGTAAATTCGGTTTTTTAAATTCAAATTATCATTTGTGGATTGTTGAATTTTTAATTTTCAATACGTGTTTTTTTTTTTTTTTTATGGTACATTGGCATTTCTTGTGCTTAAGATGCGTGTACCGCAATCGATTTATGTCTCCGGAGAAAATATAATTATGTCGGAAGGTAATGCATAATATAATTACTTCTGAACCGGTGTTCTTTGTGTAAATTTATAATAATAATGGAAATGAAATTTGAAAAAAATTTGCAAACGTTTATGTACTACACTCGAAAGACGTGATGATGACAGCTGTATAATACCCATACAAATTCGAGTAATTATACTCGGTCGTTGTTTTATTTAATTACTTTTTATGAATCTTTGGTCTTATAAAACGAAAGTTATTGAAAGTATATCACGTTATGTGTTTCTGACAAGTCGCCGTAAAAAAAAAAAAAAAATAATAATTATAATTTGACGATTTATAATTAAAATTTTCCATTATTATATTCAAACGATGACGCGACGGATCGCGGGTGAAAAACGTCGCGGAGTTTTCTTCGGATAAATATAATTCTGAATTATAACTTAACTTCCGCGCCTCCCTGTTCCCTCCTAATAGAAAAGTTTAAACGAAATAAAAAAATAATAATGAAGGTAATATGGTTTAAACTATATCAACAGAAAAAAAAAATAAAAATAAAAAAAGGAGAAAGAACTATCCATCGTTTTTTTTTTTTTTTTTTTTTTGAAAACCATTAATTATTGCGAGATTGTTAAAAAAAATAGTAAGTACACGCCGAATAACGTGACGTTATATTTTTAATAATATTGGTAAAGGTCCCTGGAAAATAAAAAACTCACCAAGACTTACCAATACTCTTCGTCGTGACGATCCGGTCTGGAAGCAGCTATAATAATAAATTCAACTGGAACGTGTGACTAATTCGGATATCCGAAACGCACTTCTGGGAGGGAAGAGGTTGGGGTAAATTTCTTCACCCCTACGAAATTCGTTTAAAAGTATTGATTATTATTATTGAGATAAAAATGCCATGTAACGTTGTATTATTATGAATTCTATGGAACGAAAATAGTGGATAATTTTATTTCACCCGCCTCTTTCTCGAAAATTTGGTTCAAATACGACCTTGGATCGTGTCTTAAAGTTAGTCGATTCGGAAGGGTTTAAGTGTTGTAACCCCTTTCCCCTCCTCCCACTATTTTTTTAGCTTTAATTAAGGGTAAAAAGGTTGTATACCTATAAATCTCTTACCCCCCTCCATATAGACTTTCTAAATCACTCCATTAATAAATAATGGCTACGCCACTGATGATGCTGGTCCGGCATACGCGTTTCTATATTTTTATTATATTCATAAATATAATATAAAGTAATAGGTACTAATTAAAGCCAGTGGCGGCGAGACAAAGAGTACGTTTTACAGAACCTCGAATATTTTTTTTGAACTTTAAGTATTTCGTTTTCCTGTAAAGTGTAAAAAAAAAGAAACGAATTTGCGTCGTTGAATACGCTCGCGATACAATAACGTTACCATGGTCGCCATATTATACCAGTCACAAAACAGCCGGTTACACTGTAGGGGCGGAAAAAAATTTCTGTGGGTGGTGGAAGAGGAGGGGGTGGGATAAACCCCGCCCTATTTTCGCCACTGTCTTATACACACCATAATATTGTACCAATAATCACGTTTCATCTACCAGCATACCAGTGGCACCATTTTGCGATTAGTTTCGGTGCCTAGGTCTTGAATTTTCAGCTCGAATTATTAGTAAGATATAGAAATATATTCAAAAAACGTTGTAGGAGCGAGCGGGAGGATGGTGGTAAATAAAAACCGTAATATTTCATTATTTCAAGAAACAAATTTTACTTAATAGATATTTTGTAATTTAAATTGAAAATTCTGGTGTTAATATTTTAATTAAAGAACTAACGGTTTAAATATTGTCAAACTAATTATATTCAACTCAATTTTCATGATTTTCAGATTTAAAACCTTTTGCTCGAGTGTTACAGAAATAACTCGGCGCTTTGAATAGAAAAGCGAAAAATTTGTCGAAGTCGGCAATTCGGAAACATATTTCGGTTTTACCGTGATGTGAGTATTTTTACTGTGAGTGAATCTTGTATGATTCTGGATTTGGCCAGTGCATCTGTGGGATGATTTTTCTTTAAAATCCTAATGGTTTTCCTACTGGTGATGGTAAAAAAAACGGAAATATTTTTAACATTTAGTTGTAATTCGGGGTTTCGGTACGTGATAAATAGCTGCTGGTAATCGTAGAAACCTGAAATTTCGATTGAATAACCCGCCGAGAGAAATGACAACCACTGGTTTGTGTATACTTATACATGTAATTATACATAATATATTATAATACAGCGGCGAACGCAGAGCAGGAGGTGAGGGTGGAGGTTGGAAGTTCGAATCTCTTCCGAACTATTAATTACCTGTAAGCTTTTTTTTTTATCTTGAACTCAGATTCCCGGCGATACAAAAAACGCGACAGATTTTTTTTTTTTATTAGTTTTTGACAAAAAGCACCCAGTGAATTTTTTTCCCCGTGTTCGCCGCCGTCATTATAACATACGTCATATAATAATAACATGTCCGCGGTGCTCGGGGAAAAGTTCTCGGGTCCGAAAACTTTGTGTACAAAAAAAAAAAAAAAAAAAAAATAAAAAAAAAAAAAAAACAATAAAAACCGGACGATAATATTGCAACGATGATACAATTAAACTTCAGATCCGAGCACCGCGGATTTAATCGCGGACGGAAAACAATAATAATAATAATAATTAAAGAAAAAAAAAAACAATAAAAACCGGACGATAATATTGCAACGATGATACAATTATAATTATGCTTACCGATGACGTATGAGTAACCGTCCATGGTGAGCACGCATCTCTTGGTGCTGCTGGGCAATCGGGGCGCGGGTACCTGTACCATTTGGTCTCTGAAACGGGGTACCGGAATCTGCGGCGGCTGTTCCTCCGGCACGTCATCGACCAAGTGGATGCGGATTTCGGGGTTCGCGTTATTATTTACTTCGGCGGGGGGAACGAGTTCGGCGTCGTCTTCGGCATCGGGGGGAGCGAGTTCGGCGGCGTCTTCGGCATCGGGGGGAACGAGTTCGGCGGCGTCTTCGGCGGCGGGGGGAACGAGTTCGGCGGCGTTTTCGGCAGTGGGGGGATCGAGATCGGCGGGGGGGGGAGCGAGCCCGGAGTCGATTTCCAAAGCGGCCGATTTTTCCGCGTCGCTTTCGCCGGAGTTCGGCGGGTTTCCGGAAGGAAACATCGCGGGGCCGTGCGGTTTTTTACGCGGGCGAAATACGCGAAAAGTAAAGTTTTTCGATTTCGGCGAAAACGCGCGACGTCAAAGGACCGTTGAAAATATTTGTTTTCGTTTTCTGTGGTGTACGCGATACGAATGTTTTATACGATTAAAATAATGTTGTAATATTATAATAATAATAATAATTATTATAATAAGCGCGGGGCGGGAGTACGCGGACCGCGTAACCTACGGGTGTTGGTACGACGACGGCTGTGGTGGTGCGAATAAGACGAGAATATTAGACGCGACAACGACGGGACCGGTCGAGAGTCTCCGGTAGAGTAACGGCTGCGGTGGAGCGTGCGTGACGTTGGTCGAGTGCTGCGAGCGCACTGCTCGACGCGGCGGCGGCGTCGTCGGCGGCGGCGGGTGGCCCGAACAATACGCGCGCGCGCGCGCGCTCTCAGAACGAATTATTATTATTATTATTATTGTAGTCGCGCGCGCAGTCGTGGCGTTAATGATAATTATCGCCTATCGTTTTCGCGCGTACAGGTAGAGGCGGTCGCAGAGGTCCGGCGAGAAATCGGCTCTCGGACACACGATAACCGCGATAACTCCCGCGCGACCGGAATGCGTACCAGGGACGAGCATTCGTGCGACCCGTACTTACGATTTTTATTCGTGGGTGGGGGTTCTTTTTTGATTCCCGGCGTTTTCGGAGACACGAAAAACCGTTTGTCCGAGAGGGGCCGCGGCGGTCACGGCGGCTCGGCGGTCCCGCGCGTGTATCGGCGCCGTGACGAGTCGGGGAAGTACGCGGAAAAAGCGAACGGTTCGGGAACGCGTTTTCGGTTTTACCGCGACGCTGTCGACCGACCGCTTGGTACGGGCTCATCGCGTCGCGCACGATTTTCGTCCGCGCGTCTAGCAGGCAATTTCGCGTTGAAACCCTCGCGGTTTTCCGACCGGCCGCGGCGGTGGCGACGACGTTTCCGTCTTACAGTGGCGATCCGGCACGAGCGACCGGAGAAACAATGCGCGCGAGAGACGAACGAGCACTTGCGATCGAATAATTCAATTTTACGTTTAGGTCCTGAGCGGACCGTATGGTGTTCTAACGGTTTTACTCAGTGGCGTGTCCGAGAATTTTCGACGGGAGGGGGCCGTAGCCATTGAGAATCGCGAATAAATCGTGTCAAATCGTTTTCCATACTCAACTCGACTGTACGGGAATCGGTAATTTAAAAGCCAGATCCCTAAAACGAAAAGCCAATTTTCATAATCAATACAACGAACTTTTCCTCGTAACTCGGCTGAAATGTACGCATTTCGATGTTAGATCGCTATTGTGTTTTTGTACTTTTAAGCCAACGGGGCGGGGCGGACATAACCTCTAACCCCCCTTTCCCCCTGCGAACGCAGGTTTTACCACGGCGCGGTTTTAAACCACGGTTTTACTGCGGCGCGTGCGCCTGGGTCTGTAAACAATAATAATGTTTGCCTACCGGCAATCCGGTTCTGATCGAACATTTTTTTTTTTTTTTAGGGACATTTTTTTCTTAGCGTTGTACGACCGTCTGTAGTGTTGTACGTCGACCTCTGGTTCCGTTTTTCGATTTTCCTCGTCGTTTTCCCGAGGTAAAACCGGCCAGTGTTTCTTATAATTGTCGATTTCCTAATCACCTGCCGCGACAACAAGTCAGATAAACAATACTCAGCTCAGAATCGTATTTCGTTGTAGTGTAACGGTTTATAGAAAATATCGTTGTTTTTTCTCCGTTGTGAAACCGTGGTATACAAGTCGGCATCTTTTCGTTTTTACAACGACGACGACAATATTCGAATTAACCGTCAATATTTCAGTTACCTGTCGAGCGCCGATACTATTATTGTTACCGTTAATAATATAATTGATAATGATTAACAATTCGGCCGTTTTCCGCGGCGTAGATTTTCGCGTTCGGTTCGGCGACGACTGTTGGAATAGATAACCGCCGCCGCCGAGCACTTGTTGATTCGGCGGTGGGACCACGGTAATTGATACGACGGACACGATAACATATCGACTGTCGAAACGAATGAAATGCATACACGTCTGACGTAAAATAATCATTTTTTGTAACTATTATTTTCGTCTTTGGCGCACTGCGATTGGTCCCGCGGCGCTCGCTCGACGTGCACACGATATCACTATCATATAGTACAACGATTGTTACTCGCTTGCACAGGCACCGTGTTATTGTAAAATTATTGTTAAGTACGTCACTATCCGCGTCGCGAATATTATCATCGGAAACGTTACAACGTTCTACAGTCAGGTCGGCGTTAGACGCAGTCGTGGTGTTATTATTGTTATTATTCGTTTTATCTGCCAATAGGCGCCTGACCCGCAATAAACACCGCGGTCTAATCACTGCAATGTCAATAACGCTATCGGGTATCTCGAGATTTGTCGTACGGACGGCGCGTTTTGTTTGGGTTTTTTTTTTTCGTTTTTTCAAGGACGATAGACAATAACATTAAAACACATCATAACAGTATAAACAATCGTTTTTAACGAGGCCGCCAGAGTTGAACGTTAAGGTGTACGCATAGTATGTCTTTCTAGCGGGTCCGCGACGGTCGCGGTGTAACACAAACGCGTCACGCGAAACAATCGAAAATGCCTTATTTATAATCGGTTTTAGAGATAAAATCGTTTGGAGAAAATATTTCAATTATACGATGAACTCGTCGGCGTGTTTTTTCTAACATTATTTACGTATATACTAAATATACCTATACGAGTTCCGGTTATTAAAAAGAAAATAGGCTAATACTGCTGTTAAAACGCGTTATTATTTTACGAGATGAGAAAAATCAAAAGATAACATTTTCATCAAAAATTTTACAACAAATTTTCATAAAGTTTTTGATAAGTGCAATATTTCTGGTGGAAAAGTTGTTTACAAAAAAAAAAAATACTTGATAGTAAAACCAATACATTTTTCGCTTCACTTGGAATCTAAAATTATAATAAATTATGATTAACATTATTAAGAGAATCGTAATGCTCTGATGAGATTGTCTTCGAAATGTTCTCATCTATAATATTTTATCTCTAAACCGATATTAATACCCTTTTGTTTGTTTTACGGAAAAACAGTTTTGCTCTATTTGTCTATTGATCTATAGTCGAAAAATTCAACTGTGGCTGTGCCTCTTCGTTTTTATATTTTGAACGGAGCGATAAATTCATTGATTTTACTATGGGTTGCTGGTTCTCTCAAATTTCATGTCACAGTCGACTTTTCTATGAATTACTTATGGATTACACGATAGTCCACTTTTATGTTTGGGTAGGGGGAGAGTAGCGGATCAGTATTCAAACGCTGCGAGATGTGCTGCTACATAATGATGCTCCACTCTTGCCCACACATTAAAGCGAAATATCTCGTTGATGAATTGACGAAAACCATAAATGTCAACACCAAAATGTATTTAAACTATAAGTATATTTATGGAATTTTAATATAGTTTAATTTGAAAATCAAAAAAAAAAAAAGGCAATGTAACATATTAGAATATTTAGAAGTTTTTGTAAAAGTCATTTTTTTGAAAAAATAAGTATTTTCTGGACAATTTGACTGTGACATAAAGTTCGGAAGATCTGCGTGTATACAAAGCATAAGACCGATTCCTGAGTCGTCTTAGTCAGTGAACATTTTTGGAACAAACTCAAAGAAATTTGAGTCAGTACAAGCAAAGGCGCTAATAATGACGCTAAAAGGCTAATTCACGGGAAGTGAATGAGTGTTCATCCGTAAGATTGTCATTAAAAACTCAACAGGGATCCCCTCAATTATAGAGACGGTCGTCACAGCACCAAAAATAATGACAGACAAATTGGAAACGTCGAACATAACGAAAATATAACGAAACGACCCGCTACAAAGAAAAGAACAAATAAAACCCAAGTAAAACTTAATTTAACACATCCACCTCTCTGTCAGAAGCATTTATTCCGCTTGAATTAGAGGTAAATTAGATAGTTCAAAGCATACCAACGAAAAAAGCGGAGTGAACTCCACAGCCAACGTTAGTCCCTCTAAACCGTCGACTAGAATCATCGACCCGTTATCGTCAATGGCTAATTTTTCAAGAATTATATTTTCAGACGTACAATCAGATATTCGAAAGATGGGCGGGTAATTATGTCGTCTACTCGACAATGTCGGCAAAGATTTTACGTCTCGAACACAATGAATTTGACGTCGATAAACCTTGAGGTGATTTACCAACGTAATTTTGTTTTCTGTCTCTGTCTTACACACGGTATTATTTCTGGAGATATTTTTATTTTGGTTTAAATGCTTAATTCGTTTAGTGTAATATAAATATTTCAGTACCTATAAAAACATGTAACGTACACGGGTAGAATATACGAACGCGGAACGTACAAATCTGGAATCCAGGTTTTGACGGATATCGAAATCTGAACCGGACGCGATGTAAGAATCGGTAGACGTCGCAGCCAAATACTACGTTATCATTGGTCATCACTATTGTTACAACGTAATTGAGTTACAATTCATAAAGTATCATATAACATTCTTACCGTAATCGAAATTTGAATAATTCGTTTAAAAAATATTATTGCAATAATAGAAGCTAATAAGAAAATTTGTATGATAATATTTAAAAGACATATAATATTGTGTGAAATTAAAAAAAAATATTAAAAATTGTGTGATTTTGCATATATATATATAAAATAAAAGATAAAAAATATAATTAAATTTCTGTTGATTATTTAAAAAATAAAAAGAGGCCAAATTTGCATGGGGCATTTTGCTGCGCGATAGAACATACGTATTTAAACTACTAATATAATGCAATATTATAAAATATTCATGTTATAAATGTCTAATTGTCGAATATTATACAGGTAAATTTAGCCAATGTGAAATGTTCTCGGCGATATCGGAAATAAAAACGGAAATGTTTTTTTCATCGCTATGCGGTAAAAATTAGCGGTCGGATAAAATTGTAATGCATACACGTAGGTTGATACGTTTTTACAATTTTACTCCGTATGGAAGTACGTCTTACTGAATTATGTGTATTATACTAGATGTGTAGATAAATATTAAAATGGAAAAAAAAAAACATAAAAAAAATCGACGATGCGATGAATTGCACGTGCGTTGTAGTAGAATTTGTATTGGATTTCCGATGAAAATATTGTGTAATATTTTCCATCGAAGGCTCATTATCATAACGATATTACGGATTTTCGTAATAACGATACATTCGTGGGCGTGCTGACGGTAGTTAATTTGGCTTTTATCGCCACTGTATTTATACATCGTTCACTAGCGATGAATAATTTACCGACTTTGCCTATGTGGACACAGTACCCATTTGAGTGAAATCGGATTTTAACGTTAGAATGTTAATTAAAAAGTTCACGTGGACGACGTGGGGTGGAGGCAAAAATAACGAAGTTCGGGAGTTCGGCGTGTGACGCGTCACGTGACAGGGAGATGAGTTTACGTGGCTCGAGTTCCGTAATCGCAATAGGGACGCGAATTTTTATTTTTAATCTCGCAGTCCCTCTCATTTTATACTTCCGATTCGAGCTAATCGATCGGGCTAGTTGTGTGAAATTCGTGAATTATCGTCGCGTGAACAGCTAGGGCGATATCGTTACTATTGTGAAATAAACTATCGTGCGCAAGGGCGTTATACGCAAGGGGGTGTGCAAGGGTATATGCAAGCAAACGCATCCCGTGAATATTTTTCAACACGCCTGAAATGCGTAGATTTAGTTAATTTCGTATAGTTTATAATCTTAAACGTTCATTTTGTAATTTCCCAAAAACGCTATGTTATCATTTATAATTTCAACGAAATCAGAAGATATTAACACGGTTATAAATAATATATTATTGGTAATATTATATTATTACTGACTAACAAACGAAGATAGTTTCGCAAGTCGATTTTCATTTATACACTATAAAGTATATGCTTATAAAAGGACGTCATTTGGACCGCCCAGGGTGTATACATTTGTAAATTAAAGATACAATATTATAGTAATTTTTGGGCAGCTTTATATGAATCGTCTGAATGATGGCGCCTTACTGGTCTACATAATTTATTTTTAAATTAATATTTTCGTTTGATTTTGAATTGAAAACAAAAACAGATTTAGAACATTACGTAGGTATCGTTCATGATTGTCGAGTTCTTTATAACTGTAATTATTCGTGAATTGTTATACAGGTGTAATAGGACTATTTGACATTATTAAATTGTAGTTACATGTAAGATACAGAATATTTGGTGATTACTGGTTGCATGCGAAACCTTGATAACAATTAATCACTTATATAAGAAATCTATAATCGTAATTATACCAATAAAACATGTTTATAATTTATACGTTAATTATTTTATATTTTAATAAAATTTTAATTCAGACATAATCATAATAATTTTCGGAGATTATTTGGCAAAAATAATACGAATAACATATAGTTCGTGTATTTGTTTTGACGTATTGCGTTGAATCTCGTGCACCGTGTTTTCGTTTCATGAAAACCGCCGTCGTCTAAGATGAATAAGGTTCATTTTGTTAGTCTGGTGCATATTACGAACACAATGTATTGCGGTTCGGCACAGTAGTTACGTTGGTGTGGGATATCTGCGTACGAATATTGTGATAGTAATGATTATTTACCATCGTCTCTAACGGTATACCGGTGTAACATAAACAACAATAATTAATATTTACGCGATAAAATATTTGTTCTTGATTCGTATAATATTTGTGTATTATTATTGCTCGCGAATAATATTATAACGATACGACGAATTGCGTGT
This sequence comes from Cinara cedri, assembly GCA_902439185.1. Classification (NCBI taxonomy): domain Eukaryota; kingdom Metazoa; phylum Arthropoda; class Insecta; order Hemiptera; family Aphididae; genus Cinara; species Cinara cedri. The sequence continues at coordinate 572,745 of CABPRJ010000494.1, forward strand.
GCGAGACAACCACCGCCGTCGGCATAGACTATAGAGGATATTTCTACTTTGATGAAATTTGCGTGGTGGGAACGTTAAGGATTTCGTATATGAATGTATTAAGGTAGTATGGATAGATGAATTGATAAGTAAATAATAATAATATTAAATACACGTTCGATCGTTTCAACCGTCAAAATCAAAGATTAAAATATAACCGACTGAAATTCGCCTAAGTATAGGAATGTATTTTGATATCCGATTATGTATTACACTAAACTGTATAGGAATTAGATACCTTTATACATTGTGTGTTTGTAGCGTTTACTTTGTACATTTCAAACGAACCTGAGCGCCAAAGCAGTGCGCCAGATCAAAAGCAAGCATGCCGGTGTACCTTTACACAAACCGATTCACCCGGGTTTACTCACTCCTACCCCCCTCCCTCCGTATCACTGCTTTTTCTTAAGATTAGCAATTGAAATATGAATATATATTAGTGTTGAGCTGCTTAGGTTACTATAGAAAATCGAGCCTTCCATATTTAGCCGTAGGAAATGTTGCAATTTTGTTACAAATTCGTCGAAGTTTTAAGACACAATGTAAGTAAAGGAAAAATCGGAACATTTTCTAAAAATTAGTGCCATTTTAGGGAGGGAAGAGTAGGTTGGAGTGTCTTTTTAAATTTTTATCAAACTCGCATTTTGAACATGAATTTTATTATTGAACACGTATTTTTATAAAAGTTTGGAATCCAAATATGATGGTTTTAGTTTTGACAGTCTCTAATTAATATAATTAAATAATATAAATATAATGTTTTTATAAAATCGAGGGTCGTACCAACTGATTGACTTGATGATTTCGACACCAGAAAACAGAAGTTCGTGTTGACAATTTCCAAGAAGTCATCAATAATAATCATTAAGCTCCTCGACAGATCAAACGATCTAATAAAAAGAAATTTAAATGTTATGCATAATCCCTGAAATTCCTCGTATAAACCCAAAATAACGCCATCCATGCTGAAGTCAGCAAAAAGAAATGATATCGCCAACAAAAACCTATTCGTGGAAAAAAAGACAAGTCCCAGACCAGCTCTCTAAAAGGCCAGCTGTTCAAAGTTGTGACATCTTGAATGTGGCCAAGTCTGCTCTTTATATAGTCTATAGTTTCATTTCATTCTTACTTTCACGAGAAATACTGTTATTTTATTTGCAACATTGTAACATCCAAAATTTTAAATGAAATATAGAATATCATGACTCACATAAGAGTTAGGTGGGGGATAAGGAGAGAATTCAAAAGAAAAGCAAAAATTTCCGGGCCTTTTTCAATAGTCAAAGTATTGAAATAGTGATATCTATCAAAAGTGGTTTTATAGATTAGTATATCTCTATGGATTATAATTATAATAACAATAATAGTAAAAATACTAACTGGCTTATTTATAGCGTTTACAGGCTGAGTCGTAGGGGCTATGGCGGACATTTTAGCAGGGACGGCAGATGTTTTTTTTTCGATTATCGAAGTATTTTTTCAATTTGTTGATGGTAATAAAAATAACCACATAACCCGTGAGACTCGGATTCGAATACTTCTCCGTGCCATTACCACGTAACTAGCCATATGACGGACCATAAATCAAATTTACCCACTGATAACGCGAACGTATTATCTACGGCCTCAATAGACTCGATGAAGTAAATAATATTGTGACGTCCATTGAGTTGTAAATTATGTTTTGTTTCTTTTGTACCTATGTATGTATTTATAAATAAGTGTTAAGCGCACATGGTACGTGTCGTAGTCAACAATAAAATACAAGTAGATTTTGGTAAAACGATACGGTACGTCAGGTACGTATCTAGGACCTTATCTGAAGAGGAGGGCGATTAATTCTTTTTACGAATAATCTAATAATCCTCCATAATTAACTCATAATATATTATGTGTTTTAAAAAAAAAAAACAAATATTCTGTCTGTAAACAATTTGTTCTAAATATCAATTGAAGGATGGTTTCTAGTATCAAATTTTAGCTAGTTTGAGTATGAGAGGAGTAATTGTTTTCAATATTATTTGTACTTTTTTTTTTTTTTAATAATGAAAAAACTGGAAAAAAAACATTGGAAACCCGTGAACATAATATTTATCAACAAATATTCAAAATTATTTCGCATCGTAAATTTTAAATTACGCACTTTACAATATTTAATCGAAATTCAACTATTACAACCGATGACGATCCTATATATAGGGAATACTTTTTTTACAGCAATTTATTGAAAATCTTCTTGTATGCTCTCAAATAGTTTTCAGTAAAAAAATTGTCTTAAACCGTAATAGTAATAACGATTGTATTTATTTCAATAAAAGCTAAAATACGCACAATTTCCTTACGATTTATACTTTTTTTTTTTTGTATTTTACTTCAGTAATTTCAATTTAATTTCTGTACAACTGATATTTATTTCCACAATATATAATAAATAAACATTATACACTCATAATAAAGATATTAAGCACTCTATGTGAGGCACAGAAGGTCGACCTTTTTTTGAGAGGATTTCAGCGCACTAATTGTTTTCTCTGTTGGACCCACGCGAACATTTGCGTTTAGCAGTACCAAACTTGTGTTGTTAGTTTAATTGTTCGAGTGAATTGACCTGTTATCAGATTTAAAGTTAAAAATATATTATCCGTGTTTATACGTTGGATTTTTGAGATATCACAATTTCCAAACGAAGCGTTTTTAAAATTGTAATACTTCGCACACTCGCAAATTGTATAAAAATTAAAATATCATCAAAAAGGCAACGTATACGCCAAGCACTTAATTCTTAAGTTTGATAACAGATCAATTCGCTTTAAAACACAGTGTACAAGAACTCAAGTTCGGTTCTGCTGCACGCAAATTTATTGTGTTGCATATGGGTCGAAGAGAGGATGTAAGTAGCGCGCCGACCTTCTCCTAGACAAATTGACTGGAACATCGTCGATTACAATAGTACAACACGTCTAAAATATTGTTTTAGTAGTTTTTTTTTATTTCTTTACTATTCGTATAACATCAAGTATCGTAGACTAATAAATATTAGAATAATAATAATATAGTATTGCGTTAATATTATTACTACCATCGTTTAATATAAATTTTGCCCCCCCCTCAAAAAAAAAAAAAATCCTATATCCCTTACCGCAATTCGGAATTTTTTAGCTTTTCATTTTGAAAATAACATCGAAAAATCAAACTACCCGCTGCATTTGTACGGAAAAATTATTGAAAATATCGTACGCGTATTTAGCACGTCATACCTGTGTCAAGTCGCACACATTATAAATACGTCATTATAACGATACAGAAAATACAGAGATTTCCTTGTGTGATATGCTCATGCGGAAACGCATTTATTGTCGGACAAAGTGATTGTCACAACATCTTTTAGAATGATTTTCTAATTTAATCTGTAGTTCGCGGAAAAATCGATCGTTATTACAATAATATACAAGATAGGATATTGATTTTTTTTTCTCCGCTTCACAATACGCTAACCGAGCAACTACGAATTTGTTTCGTCTCACAATTATTGGCAGGACGTGATATGATTTTTTTTTGGCGTTTTTCGTTTCAAACGTGATTTTACGGATTTCAAATTTATTTTTTAGATTAATATTGAGTTTATGCCTAAGCATGTGACATTTTTTTCTATTTGTCAATCATTTTTCTACCAGAAATCTCGCTCCGACCTTGAAGCGTAGCATCTTCTCTGCTGGAAAGTCGGATCCAGTCGGTTACGCAAAGTACAGGTGATTTACTCATTTATGGTTGTTTTTTTTCGATTCTGTTTTTTTTTTTTTTGTTGTTGTCGTCGTTCATTTTCTAGACGTGTTCAAACACATTTTAACGATTTTTGAACTATTTAAATAGCTAAATTGTGGTTGTTTGAAATTTACGAGGTTTTTTTTTAAAACATTTTATTTGATTTTACGCGAATAAACAAACGCGAAACAAAAACAATAAAAGCCACAACGTTATAACGCGAAATATTTGTGAGCGCGCCCGATAATCACGTAGAAAAACGATTACCACCCGGATAACCAGAACGAACGGAACCGGGCCCGGGGATATCGAGTCCCGTTTGCGGTATTATCGTCACCCGACCACGGTCGTTTCGAAGTCTCGCGAAAATTTTATTGGAAACGGAAAGTCCGATTTCGTCGTCGCCGCGCTTTTAACGGTACCGTCTACTATATAATACGTATTACTGTTGTTCGGTTTCACACCTCCACGGACCGCAATTCGATTACACAGGGCGTTTATTTTATCACGAACCGTACGAATAGATCTCGAGCACTTACATTTTACACGATACGTACGGTGTCGTTGACGGTTCACGCACAATGGCGTATTTATACGACCGTTTCGTGAAATATAGGTACACGTCGTATCTGCCAGAAAAACTAGTGGTAGGAAATAATAAAGAATAAAAAAAATAAAAAAAATTGGACGTGATTCGTACGAAGTTAACGAGAAATAGTGGAGAATCGACTGCAGACTGGAGGAGATAAAAATCGTTATTGAAGACATTACAGTAGGTAACCTTTTCTCCGAGTCATAAACATTGTACAATGCTAGCTAATACACTTAAACAATCGGGTAAATCATGTACCGGAATAAGGGTGGAATGTTGAAAATATATTAAGATACTAATTCAACCAGATTCTGTTAAAATGAATATGCCAAAAACTCAAAAATCAAATTTACACAAGAAATCCTCGAGAATCGCAATGGGTTTGTCAATCATTCCGTATACAAGCATGTGTATCCGTGCCCGGGTTGTAAACCGCCATCGTTATAATCGCAGCCACCACCTCCTGAATATAATTATAATAATAATAATATTAACGATAACAATGTATCCGCATCGAATATTAATATGATGCGTGTGACGGAGTTTAATCGCGATTCGGTAAATCCGCTAAGAACTCGTCGTGAAAGCAACTAAAATACGGCTGCATGGGGGCGTTCTTACAGGGGTGGGAAATCGGGAATGGATTATTAAAATAAAGACCGGACCGGATCACAACAATTTTTTTTTTACAATATATATATATGTAATATTAATACTCTTATACTTTAAATATTGAAATTATTATTTATTATTTCAAATAAATACGTACTACTTAACAAAATCATTCGAAATCTGTATAAAATACACATAAGATAAATGAAATACACATATGGACATTCATAGATATTTGATAAGTATAAAAAAATGAGCAATAGATTTTAAATTCATTAAATGTCGCAAAATGAATACAATTTTATGATTATAACAATGCTACATAATTAGATTAGATTACACATATAATTGTCCTGTATCTAAAAGTAGTATTAGATTAATTTTGAAAGTGATTTTCACTGTATCCGGTCTTAACAGTTGGTTTTTATTGGTTTATTTTTTCTTTTTAACACATATCACATGTAATAAATAGTTGTAGATTATAACCGTGGACCGTCACGGCGACTGAAATAATGAATCGTCCGAACATCAAAACCGAATCGAACCTTTAATTTTTTTCACTACAACCGGATCAATTTTGATATTTTGTTGTTGATACGGGACCGGACAATTTATAACCTGATTTGAATATGGGACTAAACCGAATTACTCCCAAATATTGTTGAACCGGACTACACAGACCGAGTCGCTTATTTGTATATGTTATAAGACCGGAAAAGATCGGACCGAAAAAGACCGGATCGTACTGATGTACTTCCGTTGGGAGATTTTCGTTGTTTTCTCCGTATAATATACTTTCACGACTACAGTATATACTACAGTCGACAGCTGATTTTAATTCTTCACCTAAAATAATAATAATTGCACGTTCTATTTCGTATTTTTCACTTTTTTTTATTCACAATTCCACGCGTTCTCCGTAACGGCGGCGCAGCGTCAACGAAATGGTCGCAAAAATCCGGGATAGTAACCGTCCCCCCCCCCCCCCCGATCGGGCTTCTCTGTACAGTTTTAGTTAAAAATTAAAAAAAAAAAAAAAAAAAAATGCGTACCGACCAGAGAAACTTATAAGTTCTAGATACTGAATAGATTATACTAGTATTATGTATTTATAAAGCCATATATAGGTACTTAGTTTGTAATGGTATTTACCTGATATAAAAACCGTTCAATTTTTTCAACAAAACAATGGATTATTTTATTTTATATTTAGTTTAATATCATTTATGTTTTTTTATTAAGAGAAAAATCTCTTGTGATATATTATTATTATTTTTTTTTTTTAACGTTTAAATAATAATAATATCATGTTAACTATTTATTATTTGTCTCTGTGAAGATTTGTAAAATCTTAAGCGAACATTGGCACCGTAATATACTTGAGAATAATAATATTATCGCGTTCACGAGGACTGTTGACACGAATGAGTTGAGTTTTAATGGTTTTTTTCACATTTATACAAGCCACTTTAGTTAGAATAAAATAATTCACTAGGTATTTTCTAAAACTAATAATATTTCTAGCTGGGCAAACGTTATATAATATTACTAATGGTAATTGTGTAACCGCGCAGTAAATAATGCAAATGATATTTAAAACCTAAATGTATGCGAATTGTATGTTTTGTGAACTGAAACCGAAGCACATAAACGTAATATTATATTGCATAAATTAGAAAACTGAGGTAAAACCGTATCGTTGACACAATATTATTGTAAGTGGAATTGCATTTAATATATTAATAATAACAATCTGAGTTGGGTTATTGATTCTTTGTTCTGAAAGCTGAAAAACTCGTAAACGAATAGTAACATAAGGTATTATGTACAGTCGGTAGGCATCAATTTATATATATATATATATATATATTGATATTATATATTAAGTATATGTGATTAAAAATTATAAAACCAACACCAAACAGATAAGTACAAGTATTAGAGCTACCTAACCTTCAGGCAACTTTGTCAATTTAGTGACCAGGTTGAATAGGTTATAGGTGCCTGCAAAAACTTGAAAATTCGAATATTTTTCTAAATGGTCCAGTTATTTACAGGCGTTCAACATAATGTGATACACACCGCTAATTCTCAAATACAAATGTTTATTTTCGTATACTGATAATTTTTGGATTCTTTACAGCGTGTAATTTTTACACGGCAGTATAAATTAACCTTGTTTTCACTGTAGATATTCCAATGTTTTTCCCATCGATTGTAATATTTTTTTAACGAAATAGGAACTAGCCAAATTTCGATGACGATAAGAATGTTATGTGATAATATGAGGAGAGTGATTATGTCGTAACACAAATGATATTCAATAAGAACTTTGTATTCGGCTGTGTCGCTGCATCGTCTAACGATTCTTCAGTCTATCTCTGTCTCTTTCTCTTGATGGTGGGTGTGACAAGGATTTTCAAATCATACTCGTTAAACTCACGATACCGTCTCTTGTGCCATAGGTTATTAGACCATGTATATGATGCGTGTTTTCGCCGACGTTAATATAAACTATACAGCATTTTATTACATTTTTCGTTTTAATAATACGCGCCTATCCGTGACCTTAGCCACACGATAGTAACTTTCGAAAATCGGCCGGCCGAAATTCTGTGGACAAACACGGGAGCGCTATGGCGCTATCGACGGGCGCCATCGATACGTAAACATAATGTTAGGTGCTATAGAAAAAAAAAAAAATACACTAATTTTATTAATAAATTCGGACGGATTTTCATAAAATTCATGTTTACATGTTTTTAACGGTTCATTAGTTTTAGTGGATTATTGTATAGGTAACACATCTAGCAAAACATTATCAAACGGTTTTTTTTTGCATGCATAGGCAATAGTGATACTATATATTCTAGTGATATCACCTCAATTCGTCATATTTATTTTTATGCTAATTTACCTATTCTATAATAAATAATAATAATACAATAAATTTCAGCACCTACAATCTAAACGTAAAAGTTTAACTTGATTACCATCGAAATAAATATAGGAATAGGTATATATGTATGAGATATATACAATTTAAAAAGAGAACCAATACTGGGGACCGGTACGGCTACTATTAAAGGTGGATATTCGAGAAGAAATGATTCGTACAATTATTTAATTTATACCTTTAGTCAACAATAAACCATTGCTAACGAAAAATGATTCGGCCCGAAGTTCGGTTATACATGTTTTGAAAGGTCGTAATATTTACGATTTTTGTCAATATTTTATTTTAAAACTCTTATAAAAAAATACTGTATTACACTCAATTTTTTTTTTAACATTTAGTAAGACTTATAATGAACCTTCTGTAAAATTTTCATGCATTTCTGTTTAGTCTAACAATTTTATCCACACATAGTACCTACCAAATAAAAATGATGTAAAAAGCTTACAAAATGAAAATGTCTAGATGGTGAAAAGCTTAAAGATTGCTCAGATGTTCTGAAAGTTTTACTATGTCTAGAAAATGTAAATATAAGTTTTCTGTCAAATTAACACGAACAAATCAAAATTTAAAATAATAAAATTATTATTTTCATAAATTTTGCCGTTCTTTTTACGTATTTTGTTGTTTATTCTAATGGAGCTTTTTTTTTGATAAATAACGAAAAATTTAAAAATTTGTAATAATACAATTTTTGGGTTGTATTTTGAAAAGAAAATCGTATTTTTTGTCTTTTCTGGTTTTCTCAATTATTACGAAAAAAAAAAAAAAATTAAATCAATAAACGAATTACCATCTCATGAACTAGATTCAAACTCAGAATTTCTAAAAAATTTTTTGTAAACGGATTGAAGTAAAAGTTATGATAAATTTCAATATTGATGTAACCATGTTGAGGGTAATATTTTTTTTTAGCTTTGTACATGTAGAATATTCAATTGAAGCCAGGAGGATGTAATCTCGTATATGTATGACGTTAGTAACAATGTGCCTTTTTGGGATTTTAACTTTCAATCCACGTCTTTTATTTTTATGATTGAATTTACCCTTTTTTCAAACATTTTTTAAATTTATCACGGTATTCGATTATTTTTTTGTTCCGCAATGAATATTTATACTGTACAAAATATGTGGGGAGGAATTCCACCTTAGTGACGGGGCTCTGCTGTCACTGTTTTTTTTTTCGTTTGTTTGTTTTATGTGATTGTTTATGTTTCGATTGCTAAAAAAAAAAAATAAAAATCTTTTAATAATAATTGTTTAAGATAATAAAACATGTATAGTGTACACTGACGACTTATTTATACACTCGCGACGTTACGCGCGTCTTGCTGTCGAAATCCGTCGTACGTGTAAATATATGAATCGACTCTAAGCATCGCCGACTATCGGCCTATTCGACGTTCTACTACTACATATATATTTTGCACGTCGAGTTGACCGTACGAGAAGAAAAAAATTGTTCTGTAGATAAACCCATTCAAACTTCTCTCGCGATTTTCGCCCGCGATAAGTCAGGTATATACATAATAATAAAGTATTGTTAAACGCAATCTAACCGGGAAATCTGCAGTATACGAACGATATTATTAATATTTATATTCCGTAAAAATAGCCGGTGTACGGGACAAAACAAAAAACATACACACACATACGCACACACTTTTTCTGTTCTAACACCAAAAACAATAATACTCTATTGTTGGGGTTTTCATTGATCGTATTTTATCTTTAATAATAATTTAAATAAAAACACGTTACGTAGCAAAAAAATAAAAAAAAATGAAAGAAAAGAAAAAAAAAAAGGTGAACGAAATCGAAATTTAACACGAGTACCTGCCAGCGTAATAGCGCAGTTTAAAGATGCAAATTCCATTTCATAGCGTATGAAACATCATATTACCATATAATACCTATCGATATTCTCGGTTCGATTTGTGAAGGAGCATACGAGTTGCGTTCCGCGGTCTTTTTCGGACGCAGTTCACGTATTTTAAATTATTTCAGGGGTTCGTAAAAAACAATTATCAGTTATGTTAAATTAATCGTTAAATCAATTGTGATCAAATATTTTATAATTCATGATCGTATTTATTGATTATAATATCGGAAATTATAGATTTGATATTTTGCTGCAGTGTTTTTCGTTTGCTTTGGTCAATCAAAAATAATAATTATGACCGTCGATAAACACTGACGTTTCTATGGTTATAGTACCAGATAATTTTGTAGGGTAAATTTCATATAGTGTATGTATTGTGCAATTACAGCGATATTTTAATCATTCAAATCATCCTGATAAAAAAAAAAAAGGCTTTTCCAGCCTTCTCTATACACTACTACATTTTTTCGGTCCGAATTTCCTAGTTTCAGACTTTTAAGACTTAATGAATTACTCTGTATATTGGAAAAACCTCGGACCTATTTAAACTAATATAAGTACATTTTATTTAATATAATAGACTTTACAAGTTTAAATTAAAAAATATAATTGTGTTTTTCTTTTACTATATTCATACGAAATGCCATGAGTTGAGAAAGGAACATTATTGTAAATCGATAACGTTTCAGACCCGTTAATTCTCTAATAAAAAATTAAAAAATCGTAAATTTTATTCAAATAATAATAAATAAACATTTTACTCATTAATATGTTGGTACAATGATATTTTCAAGGACCGTATAACTGTTGCCTGTTAACGTTCAGTAGTTCAGAGACAAAATATAAAAATAATAGATGACAGCTGTTTTAATTACGATTAAAAGTAACCCGATAAACTAACTAGTTTTTACCATAAAAAAACAATATATTCGGCTATAATAATTTTTTACATTGATATCAATTTACATTGACGGGGAAAAATATTACAAATTCGTTATAAATAACTAATAATCGAGCATCGGTAAGTGTCAGTAAGGCTCAATGATTTTTTTACGTGCCGATAATATTATTGGTGTTATAACTATAGGCTATATTATTATTATCTATGTATGTTTACACTTTTCTTAGTAGTATTCACCAACATTATTTTGTACGCATTGCATTATGTTATAATATCCAAAGTTGGAAAAAACACGTATTTTAAAGATGGCTATTTTGACACGTTTAAAACGTGTTTTAGATTCTGAGTGAAGCCTTTGCCTTAAGCCTCTTTAAGCTTATATTATTTTTTTATCTGTACCCAACTTTTCAAGGAAATCGGCGTGGGGAGGTACTTTAGGGGGTCATTTTTCAATTTTCTCAGGAGTTTTCCCATCAAATTTAAAAATGCGAAAAAAACTGGAAAATATAAGAAACGTAGGTATTAGTTAAAATACATTACGGCCTTTAATCGGGATAAAACATGGGAAAATCTGGATAAACGTAGGAAAATGGGAAAAATCGGTACAACATTAAACATATATTATTAAAGAAAATATATAAAGCCTATTTAATTATTTTACTATAAATTAACGTATATATTGTTGACATATATATTTGTTATATTATTGATTCGGGTGATAAACCTAATTATAAACGAATCCGTTAAATTATAAAGTTATTCAAGTCGGTCGATCACGTAAGCCACGGATAAGCCGTATAAAAGGGGGTCTGAACCGGACCCTCGGAAGACGTGTCTAACCTATAGGTTTAAGCAAGCTACTTCACGCCAGACGTAATACTACTTGTTTTGTTATTGAACATGAACATGATTTTCAGTTATATTAAATTTGACTTGAATAAATTTTAATAAAATCATCTATTATTAAACTTTAAACCAAGTTTTTATTTATTCGAATAATAGTAATCGTTTAGTGCTATACTGAAATAGACACGCAATAGAATTATTGTCACAGAATAAAATATTATGATATTAAATATAATATTATTAAACATATTATGATATTGTTATGGAGAAATCGGTAAAATTCTATGGTTAATTTTTTTTGGATACTAAATTCTTGACATGGAGATAATATTATAGTCTAGATGGTATAAACTCCCAGATATAAATGGGCAATAATACTATAGAAATCATAGAGTGTTTATTCTTATCTATGATTTTTGATTTTATGAAGTGGTTTTCATAATAATTAGGAACAACCGGGAAAAAACGTAGGAAAACTGGAAAATTTACAAAGTGTATGATTTCAAATTTTGATTTATTATTGCGGATCAGTTAAAAATATTCGTAGACTTGGAGTTTGGATAGAAAATTTAAATTTCCTTTTTCTAGGCATGGCAAAATTGTCAAAATATTTGAGCCATTTCTAAGCTTATTATAGATTTTTATAGGCATTTGAATTTTGCAAGGTTCTAAATAAATTTTATTCGGTAGGTATTCTGTAGATGAAATAGTTAGACCAATGCAATTAGAATTTGGGAGTCGTGCTTATTTTCAGTTATGGAGTTTTATTTGAAAAAAATTGCCACAATTTTTTTTTGTGCCATCAATATTAAATCATTGGAATTACTGGTTTTCAAAAAAAAAAAATTCAATGGTCGGACATACTTCGCACGTGAGTGAAGTCACTGTTGTAGGTGGGAAGTTGAGAAGATAGGATACAGACGGGAATTCAATGTATATCTGTAAGCAATGATAAACCATTGCTAACAAACAGATGATTCTGAGCAAGGTTTAGTTGATAGTGTTGATTTGTCAACAATACAGTATACGGTATATTATTATGGTAAAATGATAACAATAATGTGCGTTTCCATGACAACAATGATTGTTTGAAAAAGATTATAAAAATATATAAAAAAAATAAATAAAAACGGTTACTAATGACAACCTAATTTTTAATCTTTCAATTTTTTTTTAACTTAAAGACCGAGAGTTTCCTTATTATCTCGAATATTGATGAGAAATTCAAAAAATAACCTTTTTAAAGTACCACCCAGAGAATATTTCCTTTCGAAAAAGTGCTGTGTTTGATAATTTGTAACAAGATTGCTGATAGAATTTCCGTACATATTATAAAAAAAAAAAAATAAATAATAAACACATTTGTAAAAACAATACATTCTTCGCTTCACTCTGAATCTGAAATTATACATCGAATGGATATAGATGGCGATTTTTCGCGTATACGTTTTCACTCTTGTTTTTACGTCTCTTACTCTATCTACGCCAGTCCGGACAGCATTAAAACGGACTCTGTATCAGGGCCGGTCGGCGAATCGTTATCTACGGCCACCGACCGAACAAGTTTACGACCCGTATAATACATATATATATAAAACCGAAGGGGAGAGCCGAGGGTGTCTGCGAACTTGCGGACAACCGATCATCGCCCTTCTCGTCTATCCCGCAGAGAAAGAAACTACCCGGATCCGACCCGTGATAAAACGTAACGCAATAAAATATAGTATAGGTACTGTGCACGTCGTCTTCAATTAGGATTTTTATTAATCATTATTGAAAATTATCGCTTTTGTTTCCGATATATTTATATTACACGGTATATTATTTTCTATCAACATCACGTTCGCCTTTTCTTAATCAGACATAACATTCCGTACTATACCTGTATTATTATGTTAACGTAGCCTCCGCCACCGCAACGGTAACGGTCGCGTTATATTGATTATATTATGTTTTCGGAAAATACGAAATTTTATAATATTTGGACATATTCGACGATAAATTATTAACCGGACGCACGGACGTAATTCAGATTTACGAGCCAGTGGCGTATTTAGCTTTTTGCCGTCCGTAGCCTTTTTTTTTTTTTTTTACCACTCCCTCTACAACAGTCCTGCTCATCACCCTCCCCCTTCCTCGGGAAAACTAATACTATTATATTTTAATATTTCAAATAAGCACAGCGCTATATGTACGCATATTGTTCACTCGTTTTTTTTTTTTTTACCAGCAACAAAATATAAACAATAAAACAACAATTATTTAAATATACGCCGCACGATATTTTCATTTAAATTGACAATTTTAAAAATTCGGTTTTTTTCCCTTTCGGCATTCAGATATCTTCGTGTAATGTATTATCTGTTCGAAAGAAAAAAATATTGTTTGTACTCGTTTCTTAATATTATACATTGCATAACGTCAAATTGGTTTTTTCTTTTTTTGACAAATAACAAAACGAGATGGTTTTGGATGACATATTATTTTAAAAAGTCAATACGGTCTGTCTTAAAAAAACGTTTTCCAGAAAAGAAAAAAAAACATTTTAAAACGAATAGCTTCCTCGGTCAACTCAAAATCTAAAATAATATAAGTATATATTTTGCTGTGTCGCGGTCATTTGTTTTATTTCGATTTCGTTATCAAGGATACAATGCAACAGAAATACAGTCTCTATAAAAAATATAGCTATTAGGTATATTACGTATAGAAGATCCTATATTTTATTTTTGTTCGGATTGTTTGTGTAACCCACCGAAATTCACAAAATTACGTTGGATAATTTTAGTCATTGCGGTGTGCATTTGATTTTCGCAGCGACAAACATATTGTTGCAATGGAAACCGAAATGGAAATAATAACCGTCTTTAGAAAATTCGACTATACGTACTCGAGACCAAAAATTACGGATTGGTAACGTACTAGATGATACGAGAGGAAAAGAGAGACGGAAAGATAAGTATTTTTTTTTCTCGATATTATTGAACAGTGTTTTTCATACCCTCAAAATATAACCTATAATAATTATTGTCATATCGATGGACGATGGTTTAACGATGGGTTACAATATTTATACGAGAAGAAAACCATTAAATTTTGTGACGTATTGCGGCAGATGACTTTTAACGTACGGGAAATAAATTATTGAAAGATATTACTTATTTATGGCCCTTGTATACTCATAATATGATATCCTCAACAAACAATATATAAAATACTTTAATCTAACCCTATATAAAATCGCATAAAATATTGCATTTTTATATCAATTGGATTTTTGAAGAAAAAATAAACTTCGGGCGTTATACGATAAAAATGTAAGTGCAATAAACAATTTCAAAACATTCGAATATGTTAAATATTTAACAAAATATCGTGTTCATAAGCTTAATTTTACATTATTTTTCTCTCTTTAAGAGTTAACTCACTTTACCACTTGTCTCTATCTTGAATTATCTCTCCAGTTTGAAACTGCAGTCATATTAAAATCATTTTTAACCGATTCAATCCTCATTTTTATCCTCAAAGTCCTCACGAGGTTTTTATTCCTTAGGATTTCCATTCAATTTGCTCTGGCTGTTTCGTTTCTTTTCCTCTACATTTATAACCTATAACCATATTGCATTATTTGTCCATTAGCAATGCTTATCGCCAGTGCTAGTGTAGTTCCATCATGTAATAAAACGAAGTTCTGTTGAACTCCCTTTGCCAGTTCGCCGTTACTTCACCAATGGTGGATTCACTTATTTTTCTTCATGCCTAATATTCTTGAATATCCTCTATCATCTCTCTGTCTGTTTGGTTTTCGTTCAAGTAGTCTCGCAGACATAACTGAGATTTGATATTGTAAAACTACGTATAATCTTGCTTTTGTTTTTTTACTGAATTTCACATTTTATGAAATACTTATACGCACAAAACTGCTTGCTTTTATCGTGTGAGTACTGATAAATGTATAATATGTAGTGGTTTAATTTTTAATCTTACGATTGTGACAGCTATCGCGTCTATATAAATAGTGCAAATGGACCTCTTCAAATATAATAAAATCCCTCTCGACGACGCAAGAACAGGCAAACATTGCGGGTAATTCGGGCCCCTCGTTATAAACCGACAGACAACGACCGTTAATATTATCAGCTCACCACGCAATAGATTATTATATTATGAGGGGTCGAAAAAAACCACGGTCGTTTTCGAAACACTATTTTGGGCGAACAAACGGAAATATTGAAGACCACGGATAATAATGTAAACAATCACTTTCGTACATGTTAGACGACGAGAATTGTTATGGCAAAAACGATAGCCGATGTAGAAAAACTGCATACAGGGTGATTCGTTTATCGTAACAGTACAATTTTTGAAAATATCTCAATTCTGGATTGTTCGAGGAAAATTCAAAATAAAATTTACAAGAGATCTTCGTGTTTAGAATTTAGAGCTCACTATTTCACGTGAAGGTATGCCCATATACGCTTTCACGTGAAATTAAAATTCGTTTCTATAGAAAACCGTGCATTTGATAAATTCATGTACATGTGTAATTATTCACTTATTTTAGTAAAAACCAGTATACCGAATACCTAACATATAACAATAGTGAATAATAAAAATCAGTTTATCGACTCGACATCGGCAGTACGTAAAGGCCGGTCATCCTCAATTTATATTTGTATTGTAATACTTAAATACTACAAATCGATCGCGGAGACGTGAATAATAATAGAACAGATATTATATATACGTGTATTAATTATTATACGTGAATGCGAATGTTTCATTCACGTATACACAAACTCTGTGTTCACGTACGTATTAATTCGCGTTTCAAATAAAGACCTCTAATTCAGATACAATATTGCCAGTTAATGAAAAACTACCCGCTCTGTATTATCATAGTATTCCGTAATAATACAGAATGTTGCATTTTTTTATGACATGCGGATTTCCAATTTAAACGATAAAATACATATAATATGATAATTTCAAAACCCTAAACGCAATGTACCTACGCAAAAAAAAAAAAATGCAAATATCGAGAGAATGTTTTTATTAAAATTAATTGAATTTAAAAGTTAAAAAAAAAAACTGTTCGAACGATAATATTCTACGCGTCAGTCACACGGGAATTGATTCCGCATTATATATGCTGAACCGTACGTCACTGCGCAAGCATTTTTTTTCGCCCAATCGCATAATAATATAAACACGACGTCATAGGGGTTATTGACGACGTGAAGCATACCGTTTTTCGTGGGTCAGATTAACATTTAGGGGGGGGGAGGTGGCGAGCTTTGTTTGCAGCACACAGCCGCATGTTTACGAGCGTAAAAACAGTTCCCTCGATCGGGTAGTCGTGGTGTATAATATGTGTAATATATTCTTCATTTTTACCGAGAAAATTGGATTATATGAAAAAAAAAAAAATTTTTAATAGAAGAAACGTGTAGCATGACATTACAATAGTTAATCGAATTTTTGTGGACACCGTCGACTTTTGGGGGTTTTGGCCTAAAGTTCTCCTATTCGCGACTTAGATGTTCTACTGGAACACGGGAAACTATAATATTTTTCAAATATGGATAATAATAGTAATATAAAATAATCATAGGAGCAACTAGATTACCAACTATGGGGGTGCTAAAATTATAGATACATAATAGACCCAGGAGGCAATCCTCCCACAATCCCCGTTACATGACATTTATAATAGGCAACTACACATTTAATTTTAAATTGTTTACATATAAATGTATCATAACATTTTTAATTTTATTTTTAATACACATATGCATTGTCTGCAAGTAATCTGTATTTGTTCTGCTTATTAATTATGAAATACACGGATAAAATATTTAGTCGATACTATAAAAAAAATATTGTGTATTTTCAGGGTTGATAATTTTAAACTTGGGTGTGATAAAGACCCTCTTACACTCCCTTAGTTGCCACCTAATAATATTTTATACGCTCGAGAAGTTGTATTCGCAATTATTTGTATTATTAAATAGGTAATTGGACGACCGGACGATAAATCGTAGCCTCTTATAGAGGTGTATACTTTGGAGAGTTTATTTTTGGCGAATTTCGTAGTTCTGTACGTCATTGAAAATCTGAGCAAAAACCCATAAAAAAAAAAAGACAACCAAAAAGTGGCGTCAGAGGAGGATATCCGAGAGTTAAAACTTTAATATTACAAAACTCTCTATTTGCAATCGTTTCTCGTACAACGCAATGATTTATCATTATACACATTTCCAATCGCGAAAGTAATACTAAAACACACCTCATGGGACCCACCTTGCTGAACTTTGCTGTCTGGGGTAAATAGATGCGACGACGTGTGTGTATATCATTTGTATAACTATTTTTTTTAAATTTTTATTTTATTAAGTTTTGTACCACAAAACTACCTATATATTTCGAAATGACTCTAAGATATTTACGGCCGAAATATTTGCGGTACGTGGAGAGGAAAAAACATGGGGATTTTAGAAAATCAACGATGTTAATAATAAAAAAAAAAATATACATTAATTCAAATTTAATAAAAAAAAACATTAAAAATTACTCTTTCACGTGTATAACAATCTATATCCGAAAAGCAAGTACGATTTTCAGTTTTTTTTTTTTTTTTAGGGTAGGACTATTCGATATCTCGATACCTTCGATACATGCGACAGTTTATCGAATTTCGAAATCGAAGTTACCAAAAATGCAGGGCCTAAAATTCATACAATTTCAGGGACACACTTTTTTTAGTTCAATAGATAGAGTTGATATATTTCCTTAGCGAAAAAAAACCTGGGGAGGGGGATTTCACACTACAATTAATTACTCCTTAAACGAACGAGGGGAAAAATGTAGACATTAAAACATCGTCTAGTGAATAATTTAAATCTATCATACGTTTTACATTATTCGAAAATTGTCGAAAAAATAAACGGACTAAATTATTGAAATTACTTACGACTTTGATATATTTATTTCAGCAAATTTATATAGTTGTAAATGTATACGTATGTAGATCAATATTTCCACCAGAATAAGATATTTAAAACTTGATAAGAAATGTTTTGAGATTTAATCCATTCTTATAATAAAATTATGTGCATTTTATTTTACATTTTATTCTTACATATTTTGGCGTTTCATGTTGTGTACCTATAAGATTATGAACCATTTCGCAATAGACCCAAAACGGCCGTTCATCGGTGTATTTTTTTTATCGATTGTCGTAATCGAAGATTTTTTATTTTATTTTCGTTATTTTGTATTTAATAAAATTCATTGACGATTTACAACCGTTGATAACAAAAGGTCTTCGATTAATGTTCGGTTGAAATCATACGTATACTTAGTTAGCGGAGAAAATTCTAACTCTAATTTCTATATCAGCTGTTACATTTACACGTAAAAAATTCCAAAGACAGCCTTTTTCTCATTTATATAGTTTGATGTTTTTCCACATGTTTTATAAACTATGCTTCCTACGCATTTTAATTAAATATAAATACGTCTTCTGTAGTTTTAATTTGGTCATCTAACCTAAGTAGAAAGACGGTTACAAGTAGGTTTAGTTTTCCCATTAAGAGCGTTTCGTTTTAACGATTTTAATTTTGCGAAAATCTCTCGGTAGTTTTACTTAAAATTATCATTTCCTACCGTCAGTAGGTTGACTAAAATGTTCAACTTTATTAAAGTCATATACCTTATGCGGTTGCCTACATACACTTAACGCGGCTACAAATATCGCGCTGTCAGGCCATTCTATTTTGTGGAACTCGGCCCACAGAAGTATTATCAAACCTCCTCAATCTGTCGACATTATTAACAATCGATAAAGTACTCACGTACAGTAATTGGTAGAATCCGTGAAATTAACTACTCAGTCACGATTCGAAATTGTATTGCTTACCTGAAAAAAAAAAAAAATAATAATTAGTATTACAAAACAGATTTATTTTAAGATAATACAATCATATATTTTTATATTGAAATAAAAAATAATGAAATTTGCTGGGTTTTCACTAAGGATATTCCCCATGCCGAGTATGATTACATGCCTATCATATGCAACTTAATTTTACTTCACTGGCGGACTGCTGACTTAACGCGAACAAAAAATTCTTATATGATCTATTGTTCGAGGCAATAGAATCATCGACCCTATTGTCTTTAATTAATTTCAGAGCTTCTTCTTAGGTTAAGAGTAAATTTTATCCTTCCCTAACATAATATTTCTGTAATCTATTACTTCTCTTTAGCTATATATAATAAGTAAATAAATAAATAAATACGTATTATCATATAGTTATTAGGCACATCTTATTCATCAAGTCGATTACGATATACCGACAAATCAATCAGTCACCAAAAATTTTTTCGTAAATAAGTAAAAAGTATATTATTCTGTTACAATAATTCGATTTTTCAATGTTAAATTTCACAACCCCCCTACCCCACTGAATAATAATATCATAAAAAAACATCAACAGCATTTGCGCTGATGGGTGTGCCATTGTTTTAGGAGGGCAGTTGTTAAAGCCGATATATAAAGTAATATATTTTTTACCTGTCCTCTACATTGTCAAACCATTGCTAATGGAAAACGATTTAGAACAGAGTATTATAAGTCATATTTTCCCTTAGTAGTCCAAAAAATTAACGAAAATTATACAAATAATTGTCAATTTCTCCCATTTATTAAGAAAACTAAAAAGCAAATTAAACAATAACTTCCTAAATGTATCAACGTTATGAGAAATGCTTATAAAGTTTTTTAATGTAGCAAGATATCTGGAAGAATATTCGTTTAAAGACACAAATAAATAGACACCATAGTAAAACCAATATCGTAAAAAAATAGAAAAAAAAAAGAGATGATACTGCAGATTGTTTGTGCCGCTTTTGTAGGTAGGAATTCATAAAGGTAGGATATACAGAGTAATTTAATTTATATTTGTACGTAACGATAAATCATTGCTAATGAAATAAGGTTCTGAGAGAAGTTCAGTCAAACATGTTTTGAAATGCCGTAATATTTACGAATTGAACTAAAACATTTATAAAATAAATGTTACATTATAATTAACTTAACGCTAAGTAGAACCTTCTTGTGTTAAATTTGTGATGATTTCTTTTTGGCCAACACAATTTGATCCACATAAAACCAAATACAAAGTTCAAAAACTCGAAAAGGTCAAAAATAAATAAACAACTTTAAAATAATTTCGAACGTTACCATTTCTAAAAAAAAAAAAAAAAAATAC
This sequence comes from Cinara cedri, assembly GCA_902439185.1. Taxonomy (NCBI): domain Eukaryota; kingdom Metazoa; phylum Arthropoda; class Insecta; order Hemiptera; family Aphididae; genus Cinara; species Cinara cedri. Next base: position 593,610 of record CABPRJ010000494.1, read on the forward strand.
TAATACGTGTTTTGTGAAATGTTTTAAATGACTATATTTAAAAAAATTGCAATAAAAAAAAAAAAAAAACCAAAATCAAAAATATCGAAACTTAGTGTTCTAAACTTTTTGATTTTACCCGATATTTTCTAATAATTAAAACAAACACACGAAAAAAAACTTTCATGTGTTCCGACTAAGAAATGTGATTTAGAGCAAAATTTCCAGATAAAAAAAATTGATAAATTTGAAAATTACCGTAAATTCGTCCATTTTTCATAATTTTTTTTTTATCCAATTTTCCCAATAAATACAAAAAAAAATTTGGAAAATAAAAAAAGACCACGCCCTACATGCGCTAACTCTTAACTTGCCAACAATTCAACAAAAACAGCTCTCTTGTTGTTTTTTTATAAAGGTAAGATTTTTGGCGGAAAAGTTGTTTACAGAAAGAAAAAAAAAATCACACACAATTATAATAAAATCAATACGTTTCACGTATGCTCAGAAACTTATAAAAAAAATAGCGCACGTCTTAGTAAACCAATATATTCCTCAATGCGATCAGAATTTAATGCATAGTACGTAAATATAAGTATTTTTGTTCAAAAACCCACTACCTACATTTTGAACGAGAAATATTGTTAGGTATATACCACGTTGCGTGGTCGTGTTTTTGTACGCATGCAAATCGCGCGTGGGTATACCGTCGCCTCAGTATTAATAATAAACCATGTATAATTTTGATTTAATTTTTTCAGTTTAAAAATATATTTTACACCGTAGATATACGCAGTTCAGACCAGTTTTATTTTTTTTTTTTTCGTAGTTCAAAATTGATTTTTTCACAATTTTCAACTTAAAATTTCTTTCATATTATTCAAGTTAATATAATAATGTTATAACAAATACCAATCATCTTCTGTCCGACGAGGAAGACTCAAAACTATTGAGTCTTCTTCGTATGGAAACAACAAAAATACACTTTGAACAACGTCAACTCGAACATCAAGCACAGAATCCGGGGGATCAGTAAAACCAAGCGGGTCAGAAAGAATTGGAAAACATTTTTTTTCCGAATCAAGCGCGAAAGAAACGTCAACTCTAATAAAAAATTTACATTATACTCAGCACAATGGGTGGGCCATTGTTATAGGTGAGTAGTTAGGACGGTAGGATATAGAGGGTTATTTAATGTATATCTGTAAGCAATTATTAATTATTATTAACGAAAACTATTCTGAGCAGAGTTTGATTACACATATTTAATTCTTACAAAATAAAAAAAACTTGAGAAAAAAGAAAAATGACTTTCTTAAAGTGTCTCTCTACACCGATTTTCTTTCAGAAAAGGTGCTACACAAATCAGACCAAGTCTTCTGTTAGAAAATTTAACAGATAAAAAAAAAATAAACATCTTTGTGAAATTATAAAATTATTCGCTCCTTTCAGAATCTAAAAAATTACATTAAACTCCACTTTTTCTTATTGATCACCAAGTACATTTTATAATGAACCTCCTGTTAAATTGTCAAGCATTTCTGTTTGGTCTCTTAACAGATGTATCCATCCACGTAGAGTATCTACTGAATAATAATCACCTAAAAACTAGCAAAATTAAAAGGTTTATAAATAGTTCAAAATTTGACCACGTCTATAAAACTTAAATTTAAGTTAAATTTCAAGTCTCCTTGAATATTTTTAATTGAATCGCAATAAAAAAATAAAATTGAAAATAATACACGTTTCGTAAATGTTCCCGTTCTCCTACGTTTTTCTTTGGTCGTACCCGATTATTCTGAAAACCGTTCGGAAAATCGAAAAATAGCCTCTTTAAAGTACCGAAAAATTTCCCTTTCAGAAAATGTGCTACACTCGATAGTATCGAATACATCGAAGTAAGATTTCTGGTGGAATTTTCGTATAGAGTAAAAAAAAAAAAAAAAAATAACTAATAATAAACGTTATTGTAAAACCAATACATGCCTCGATCCGTTCATATTCTAAAATATCGTTATTATAATATGTACCTACTCGGGGATATTGTGGTATACCGGTGGGATATATCTCCAGATAAATTGTTCATTATTTTTTTTCTCCGTCTCAACAAATATGACCTACCCGTGTAACGAGGTAACGATTCTTTTCATTTGCTCTGCGTTAGGTATATTTTCTACGACATATTTCTCGTTTGTCCGTTTCGAAGAACATCGTGTCGTTCCGAGCACAATAAAGGATAATACTTTTTTCCCGAGGAAAAAAATATACGTACCTCCGCCCATAACGGCGTACTACTATTTTCCGTATAGGTACCTGCAGTATTAATTTATAAATAAATACCTCCATACGAGCGTAACGTTGTTATTATTTCTATATACATCCAGTTGGACTGGACCCAGGACTGAATTGCAGGATCGGTATAATACCGTCTCGAGTACGAAACGAGAAAGAAAAAAAAATATAATAATGTAGACTTTTTTTATTTGTTTTTTTTTTTTTATTTTGTGACCTATTATTCTGGATAGCACAAGCGATGATATTACTGTAAATTCGTTTGTCCCGATGTCTGCCGCGTAATTGATTGTTTAACATATACCTATATCGTAAATATATGTGTGTACTATGTATTGACATCTTACAGTAGAGTGTATTTACGATTCTCTTGTGAAAGACTACAAAATACGAACAGTTCGTAGTAGTCAAATACGCTCAACAATAATGGCTGTGACGAAGTACAGTATAGGCCCGTTTACGATTTGACAGATCGCTAAGGCCGATTTATACCGCGGTTAGGTAGTGTGATGGCGTCAGTTTTCAAAATTGACGACGATTGCGTTCAATTTCAAATTTCGTCGGCAACTTAATGAATACTTTAATAATAAGACTTTTCCATTAATTTATTTCCCGATACCCATTTAAGTGGTTGGGATTTTTACGGGGAGTTTTATGCGACGGTTTCTAGACCGAAAAGTCAGACAAAAAAATGTAAGAAATTGGACTGACGGATTTTATTTTTAACATCGATTTTCAATAAGTATAGGTTATGACGGAGGCAAAATTAAATATCTATATATTTTTTTTTTTGGTACTGTGATTTAAAGGAATGAATATACAGAGTTTTTTTTATTTTCTTCATCATCACACATACAATTTTTGGAGTTTTTAAAGTGGTTATTGTTATAACCTAGTGAACTTTTAAATCAATCTTTTTAATCAATTCAAACCCGTTTTGTGGAACGTGTAGACATTTCGTACGTGATATATTACGTATTATATAACATAATATTTTAAAATTTATATTGTTTCTATTCACGTGGATTTTCTTCTGTTCCGACACATGCGAGATAATGATGAATTAACTTACGTACTTATATGTTTCCTATTTCTATCGCGTTTATTACACGTGATCACGTCTTTTAATCCGTATGTGTTTTAAAAATTATAAACAATAAGGTTATACAAAAGTAAGTGGATGTGACAAAATTTCGAATTATATGAGAAAACCATGTCGCGACCATTGCATTAAGGCATGTTGTAGGTGGAAGGTTGAAAAGTTATAGAATATCGGCGGTAGTTCAGTTTATTCACTGAAAACCAAGAAGGAGAAAAATTTAAAAAAATATTCTGAACGGATCTCGGTTAACTGATCAAATTATAGATAGATTTTCTGCGCAATTATTTCCGGTGTTATCCAGAAATCAACAAAAATGGATGATGCATGTATTCAGATTTTTTTTTAAATTATTTATAAGTTGAGATTAAGTACTTATGGATGGATAATTTGTCTGCTAGAAATTTTAAAAGAAATTTTAAAAAGAAAAAGTCTATATTAGTAGCATTATTTGTGAAAGAAAAACTGGATAATTTACGACAGTAAACGTTCATTATTATCGATTTTGTTTTCCTACCAAACATAAATTTCTTCAAATTTAGTATATAACATTTTGTCTTAAATAAAAATTGTCCTGTAGATGTTTAAGAATGTCGTTTTTTTCAATTTCCTTGTAATTTTTTAAAATAATTGCAAAAAAAAAAAAAAAAAAAAAATTAAAAGTTTATGGTATTATTGGTTTAATTAGTTTGGTGTAATTCGGTTGAAAATGATTTTAAATATTACACCTGAAATTTTTACAAAGTACTAAAACAAACAAATAATAATAATTAGGATTTTTTTGGCGTCGTAAAATTTCAAAATATCTTGGCTATTTGTTTACTTTGAAATGCATAAATTAATATTTGTTTTAGTGTAATTTGTTTTAAAAATTTGGTTAACCGAGCTCTATTCAGAATTATTTTTCGTTAACAATGATGAATCGTTGTGAACAGATATAAATTATATAACTCTATAGTCTATAATATCTACCTAACTTTCCACTTACAACAGTAGCACAACAATCAACTGTATTAGATCTTTTTTAAATCTTAGTAAACGATTATCCAGGCCATTTTTAATAAATATTTTATTTAATTGTTTTTTTTTTTACATATAGTGATAAAGTACCGAATGTATTTACAGAAAGGCTTTTAATGGATATGCAACTATTTTAGGAGGGAAGTTGGAAAAGAAAATATATTGAGAAACTTATTTTATAACGATAAATAATATTTAATTATATTTGTACGTTTCTTGGCAGATGTATTTAGTAGTAGTTTTCCCCCTTTTACTCATGCAACCAAAAAAGCAACCATAAAAAAATTGGACAAGAATAAAAGTGAATATTGTTTGTGAAAATCGATTGGGGTTGGACTTCCTAGGTAAGTACATTTCTGAGAATTGATTTTCAACTATCCCACAGTATAAAAGAAAAGGACGGCGATGCAAATATTATAATACCTAATAATAATAGTAGTATTATTTCAATGACGATAGATTTCAGGAGTGCGACGATTAGTAGTGATGGAAATCGTATCGATCTGCTTTCGGATAAAATACCTTTTAGGTTAATCGCGACATTTCTTCGTGACTTGATGACCAGAATACCCCAACTGCAAGGTAACAATATTATAATGTATTCAATTTTAATATTACTATCCAACGATATATAGGGTCGAATTAGGTAGTTTCTAGACTGGACTGTTTTTCAATTTCGAATGTTACAATCTAAAATAATAATATTCTCAAGACGTCCGTGACAGCAGAACACGTAATAGTTTTTTAATTTAATACTTGTCTTGTTAGCAATATTTTAGGTACATTCGATGCCCTCATTTGCAGATGTCGAAATTGAGTTTCGGTATATGTCAACAGACACCTATAATTGTTTAATATAGCAAATGAAATTATAGAAATGTAGTACTCTATAAATGGATTAATATATAGCGTTAATAAAATATATCCTCTTGTTTTCCAAACATTTGCTGTGGTAGTCAATAGTCATTTAGGGTATTTTTGATTTTTTTTTTTTTTTTTTTACTTCTAATCTTTGGAATAAAATACCATAATTAGTTTCTTTTTAATTTTTCGCATATCATCGAACAAAATACATATTTTATTTATTATATACCTTCCTTATTACCCGTCTACAGTTACTGCGGTCTATCCGTGAGCAGTATAGTTTTTGTTTTCAAAAGTACAATTGTTATGGTTAACAATAAATACAATTGCCTTCATCTTTGGCAGATGTTAGGCACAATTTCTAACGAAATGACATTATTCGTATTATTATTTTAATACACGATATATTGTTTGATTGATATTATTATGCTGCAACGCCGCTAAAACCGTACGAAAAAGTCCTACAGTTATTCGGTTTTTTTTTTTTTATTTTAAAATTAAAAACGAGGATGAATTTTTGTAACATAACAATATACACAGAGTGATTATTTTATGCTTAAATAACTGATAAATTCATTCGAATTCAACTTAATATTTTTTTTTTTTACCATAATTTAGATTTTTCATTACTACAATTTTAGTAGCACAAAACATTTTTTTTTTTTCAAACGACACTATTATCATATTTTTTTTTACATAAGTAATACTAAAAAATACTGCTCAGATAATTTTTCTAAAAATTAATTTACGCATTTGTTGACAAATAAATTGTATGGACGAATCTTCAAGACGAACCATTAATATTTTATTTGAAGTTTCCGTCCTACAGACGCATCATGAGATAGGGAATTTTCAAATTTTGTGCTGTTGGTTTTGTTTAGAGCGAATTGATCTATTATTAACTTGAAGTTAAAAACATTTTATTTGTGTCTGTGTGCTAATGTTTTTGTCGATATTTTCATTTTTAAGCGAATTAGGTGTATGTGGATTGTCAGTGTTTAATAATATCGAAAATAACTGACGTACAAACAGTTCACTTTAATATTAAAACCAGTACAAAATTATTCCTGATGAACAAAAATTTGCAATTCCGTGTATTTGTAGGATAGTTTTAAAAATGAGTAAATAACGTTCTTTAAATGAACGGATTTCAAAAACTGTACGTTACTTACCTAATTGAATTTTCACATTAATATAAAAACAAATGTCTGAAAAACTTGCCAAATAATAACTTGGGTTTACAAAAAAAAAAATAAAAAAATGATCTTGTTTTCATCAAATAATAATATAAACCTACAGTCTTTACTTTTCACATACGTCATCGTATTCATTTTGTTAAAAGAAAAATCTGTTATTATCCGTTATTATTAGGGATATAAAATTTCACGTATCTTATATTTCATTTTGACGGAAAAATAAAGCTTATATTATTTTTTTAAAATAAAAAATATTAACAATAACTACCGCAGACATGTATTCAAGGCGCCGAATGGTACTGCACGTAGCTTTTTTTAAGAATGTTCAACTACATAATATTGCAAACATCTACATTTAGCAATGGTCTTTGTAAATAATCCAATCAGTTTTAATTTTTGATATTATAACCTATAGATATTTGTTTACTATCGCATTGTATCGATTTGAATTATAAAATCTAGATAATGTTTAAAGATTCAAGTGAATCCAACACTACAATATTATTTATTATTATATTAGTCAGTCCTATGACTTTGTAAAACGCAATACAAAAAACAGAAAATATACATTTGTCTATATTTCTAGCATTGTGAAATTTCGCGTAAGAAATATAATTCATTGTCACTCACACAACCTTAGTCGTTATCGAGCAGAACGTGGCGAATATCATACGTATAAAATCACTCTGTATACTCAACACGAAATTATAATATCGGACCCGGTTCGGCTACGGGCATTTTCTGATACGAATCGTATCCCATATCGGTTTGCACTCGGATCATCTGGTTCAATGAAACATAATAATAATAATAATATTATCACTATCGCTGTGTGTATCATAATATCATAACACGATTTGCGGTTAAGTCAGGTTCTTCTAGACGCGGTCGAACCGCGACGTCTACTGAAGTCACCACTTTTGACGCGCTTATCGATCCCGTCGTCACCGCGTGTACGATGTAATATTATATTATTGTAATATGCACGCAGACACTGCGATACAACAATATCGAATAACTTATTGTTTTTGAAGCGCCACTCAAGGACTATACTAATACCGCGTACAGGGTGATCCGTTTATCGCGAACCAACGATTTTATCGGAGGATTTTAGATGTGAATATGATTTCTGTTTGGTTTTTTTTTTTTTTAATCGTTATTATACGGAACGGTTCAAGTTTTATTTTTAATTTATTTTACCATTTTCACATAGGTACCTTAAATGAAAACTATACACTTTTGATTTTCAAATAGGAACCGGGTCTAACCCTTCCCTACGCCACCGGTGTAAATTTGTAAACTGTTTTAGCTATAGGGTATCTACACGTGTGTATGTACACCTGTATTTAAGATACGTTTACCCGTACAGATATTGTATATAATATGAAACCAACTTTTGTTGTATAATAACAATAAGAAATTGTATTGTATTTAATATGATTTATACTTTGATATTCACTTAACAATTTGTCTATATTTTCCAGATACGGTAAAAATTTCGTTTACGGTCACCTTTGTGTAATAGTAATTTTTTTTTTTTGATCCCATCAAGTGTTATGCCTCTATAGGAAACCGCTAAAGGACCTCTAAACAGCGGTCATTATTTTCGGTCCATTCGGTGACGTTATATGGAAATTTTACTGTAAAATATTATTAAAACTTTAATACACGTATATACAAACTTCGAAACATGTGTAATTAAATAGACGGGTATTCACATATGTTATTATTAGTTATGAACTACGTGCACATGGGTATATTAATACACGTACCAAACTGAGAGACCTAGTTATAACTTATAAACGATAACTTCGGTATTAATGACGTATATATCGAAATGGTTAGACAAATATTCTCTATTCGAACGCGTGTTAAAAAAAGGGGGTTCCTGTTTGGGAATCAGTAGTGAATGCTCGTTTAGGATACATACGGAGTAGCGGTATTGTAAATATAATGTTTAAACAAAACTTAAATAATGCTATGATTGTGGTTGATACAACAGAATTAAAAAAAAAAAAAAAATCAAAATTTACTTCAAGTGAAAAATCTGTTGCAGGATAATAAGGGCGGGTGCAGCCATTGTTACAGGTAACATAATGAATATTTGTAAGCAACGGTAAATCATTGTTAACGGAAAACGATTTTAAGTGGTGTTCAGTTTATAGTGATGCTTTGTCAACAACATATATGTAATATTACGGTGAAATAATTAAATAGGCATTATGCATTTATTTTACTATCTAATATTTGTTTAATGTACTGATTTTCCTTTTTTTTTTTCACATTTGTTGGAAAAAATTTTGAGAAAATCGAAAAATGATCTTCCTAAAGTACCTTTTTATTCAGATTTCCTTTTAAAAAAAAAATTGTATTATTGTAAATCGGAGCAAAATTGCTTGTAGAAAAGTTGTTCACAGAAATAAATATCGTAATATTTTACTGATATATTTCGTACATTTTCCCGTTTTTCCTATGTTTTTTTTTTTCGGTTTTTCATATTTGATGAGAAAATTGAAAAACGATCTGCTTTAATTACCTCCCCTCGCCGATTTCCTTTCAGAAAGGGTGCTATACTTTAAAATCAGAGTAAGATCTCTGGTAGAAAAGTTATCCACAGAAAACAAAAATAAACATCTTTGTGAAACCATTAACTTTTTCGCTGCATTTAGAACGTATAATTCTATATACATAATATGTATAGATTTTTTTATTATAACTGTTTGAATTTCTTCAATTCCAATCAATTCTACATTATGTTTTACTGAAAATGTGTTTTTTTAAGTCAACGTATACAGTTAAAGGATATATTTTATACGAATGATCGAATAATAATATTATCGGAACGCACACAATTATTGTAAAATACTTGCTCGATTTACAGGTTATCCCATTCCCGTATTTTATAATGGTTTTTGCGAGTCATTTAAAACACGAAATAAGTGGCTGACAACAGCTATACAAATTATAATATTACATTATTCAAAAATTCATTATTTTTTTTAAATTATTATTTTTACATACATTTAATAAACGTGCTACCTCTTACACGAGCGAAATCCATTTTTTTTTTAAATTTATGTTTTAGAACTACCCACGAGTGAAGCCAGGTAATAAAGCTATTTTAATATAATATATTTGAAATTAACGATTGGATTACCATCATACAGTCGTGTCCTTGTATTTTGATTGTATTATAATATTATTAAAACAATAATATTATTATGTCTATACATGAAGTTTTTTTGTAAACAATTTTTTATTTAATTATTTAATTTCGTGATCCAATTTTTGAAGGTTACTTTTATAACACCATATAAAAACTATATGCATAAAGTACCTACCTAGGTATAAAGGTAACCTATAAAATATGTAGGCTATTGTTCCTAACCTATATATTTCAAAAAATAAAATTATATTATTTAGTAGTGGCAAAAAAAAATTTTAATGATCCCAGTAAACTTCAAAATATAATATCAATCAGTTCACTAACGTTTCTATAAAAAAATTTTTTGTATTATGCATAAAAAAATATATTTGTAAAAATACCTTATTTTTTGAAATTAATAATTTGATTTAATACTTTGGTGAGTTAATTAATGAATAATTGCTGGCCGTAGTCGGTCATCACTGGTATAAACTACTAAATTAGCTATTCTGTTGATTGGCCGATAAAAATATAATATGATAAAGCATTATTATAAACATCTGCTCTAGTGATAACCGACGAGAACGCATTTTATTTGGCCGATGCGCTGCAACGTCTAGGGATAGCGTATATCTCGGAGCGTTGCTATAGGTACTTTTATATCATTGTAACAGTTTTTAATATACTGTACAGGCATAACTCGTGTGATAAATATGTGTAAAAAATTAGATGTTTTGTCGGTTTACGATTAAGTTATACGTAAAAACATAAAATGGGATTCATTCTGAACGCGCAATGCAATAACTGCTGTCTATTAATTGTCGTGGTTATCGCCATGGCGGTGTGGGCGGGTATCCACTGTGTTTTTCCGTTCATTACGTACGAATTATTCTCCATACCGTGCAGAAACCGCACGGTCGACTATCATTATCCGGATTACGGGGAAAAAACCTCAAACAACGACACCGCGATCGGTGCAGCGGTCAAATCGAAAAACAAATGGGCCGAATACAAGTGGGTCATTAGTTTGTACTTGCACTTGTTGTCCGTGTGTTTGTTCTTGTTGTGCTCGATCCTTCCCGAGTTTTTTTTCCGGAAGATCATCAAAAACCGCAGAGAGAAAATCGTGGTCATTGAAAAAGAATGCTTATGTAGGTCGGTGTACAAAACCTTCTAAAACTCGAAGATGGTTTTATTACATACGTCTTGTATTGTTATTATTACTATTAAAATACGAGATACGAAAATAACACCCATGAGCAACAGATCTCCGTCACCAGAATCGAATTTCCTCACGGTCGACTTGTCGCCGTTCCAATATAAAGTCGAATACAATGTCAAGTTACACGTCTCATAAAGTCAAACGTTAAAATATGTTTAAGTATCATTCGCCCCGTTTTATTCCATGACGAGACATGACGGTGTGAATGTTCTACAAATCCTATGCAATTCGTATAGATAGTAATACGCCTCTTACTTGTATGCTATCAACGGATAAAATGTATATAAGAAAATAAAACTAAATGTTTGATGAGTTAAAATATCTACAGTGATCAATAAAATGTACTAACTTCATTTGGATGCATTTACTTAATAATAAATAGATAAAAATAAAGCGTATCTCAATTTGCCTGGATCAAGTCAACCTCATAATACTTCCGACGTGCACACTGCCTTTTAGCCGTTGTTGATGAACACCACAGATAGTTTAGAACATTTTTTATACTATTAAAATAAAATAAAAAACATTTCGCTCTACAGAGAGAAAAAAAAGAAATTAATTTACCGTAAATAAAAAAACACGCAAATTTAAAAATATCATAACAGTTTATTATATCAGATAATATCGCTTTCGATGATTTTAATTTGTAACAGATAAAATTATTGCTATTGGAATGTGAATCCCGTGATATTACCTCAATACCAAAAAATAATGATCCCAAGTATCCGGTTATTGAATTAGTGTAGCTTTGATTTTAAAACGAATAAATCACTTCCATGATCTTATCTAAGATAGTTTCGACCATAAAAACAAGTACAAACCGTAGTAAATTATTTCAAAGTACTTAAGTAATTTGTGTATACCATACTAACTAAAGTAATTCAAATACAATAATGGATACATTTTAAATTAAATAATTAACGATTAAAACATTAAATATTTGATATCATAAGACCTATACGTAAAGTTCACTTTTATTTTTCAATTGTTTAACTATGTTACGCGTAATACTATCGCACAACATTAAAACCGTAATTATTTACAGTATTCCAATATAATAACTATTTTTATTTATTGTATAATTGTATATAACGCATAAATTATAAACGCCCCTGTTTAGCCGTATCAAAACTTATTTGTACCGAATTTAGTGGCGGGTCGCGGGTGCATTCTTCTACGGCCTTTAGATATTAATCTAGTAATCGCCACTGTCTGATATATAATTTATGCTATTAGAAACACGGACGCAACCATAAGGCCGTCCGAAAAGTTACTCCCGGACGCAAGTAGTAGTGGGCTATGGTAATTTTCTAATTTCATTTGGCGGGACGCAACTCTCGTGTTGAAAACGATCTCGGACTCGAGTATTATGAATTGCTTATTAATACAATCCTAGACGTAATGATGTATTGAATATGATTATAAAGAGGGTACTAGGAGAACTTTGAATGGAAGAAATACGCTAGAATACGTAAAACACTCAACAGACAATGGAGGTCGAAGGATCAAAGATGAGAATCGTGTTTACTACTGAAAAGAAAAACGGACGTCGGAAACAGACGAGACGGAGTGTAGTGGCAAAGCAATCTGAGAATTTACAGCAAGAGAAAGCGAGAGAGAGATAATATGGTAATTAGATTCATTTTCGCGGGGGCGCCCGATATTTGCAATATTGTTATTTGATTAAATTTATTTATCAACACGGAAACCGACACACAAACGACGTCTTTAACGTAAGAAATATACGAGAAACGATACGTATATTGTACGTAGATATACAGTTAATACGCTATAACAGTGTATTTGACAGTGCGGCATACACGTATGCGGATGCTTTCAGGCGGAAATTATAATATTGTTCCCGTTGCGATTGTCTTAAACAATTATTATATTTTTTAAGTAATTACATAATTTAACAATACCTACGTTCTTGCGTCGTAGTACGCTTAGAGGCATGTTCGGGGTAAGACAAAATACATTTCCGTGTTACGTATATTACAATTATTATGTTATGGCGTGCGATTTTCATAAAACAGAAACCTAACTGCGCACGACCTCGGAGATCCGCGTAAATCCGGATTTTACAATGCAATACGACGCCGTATCACCCAAACGAGAAATTTATTTTGTACAGTTAAACAACATATGATATAATATTTGATACACATGGCGTACGTATACGTATATGTTCAAGCAACAGTTTTAAATGCACGATGCTATGTTTATAAAACATTTACAATTGTTTATTTATATTTTGCAAGAATGCTTTAAGGAGGCAGGAATTCGTTTTGAGTTAAACCAATACTAGGCGCATATAACATAGAATTACTAAGCGCCCGAATCCTGTTTCTTTCTCGCAAAACGCTTTTTTCTTTATAAAAGTGCTCCGAATCGTTCACACCGAACATACTTTAAAACACGGGTATGTTTTTCACGAAAGTACTGATACATTTTCTAGGTTCTCAATAGTTACTCCAAAAAAAAAAAAAAAAAAAAACCGACTACCGAGAGAAATAACGATACGTTGGTTTGGTTTGGTTTTTTTTGACTTTTGGGTTACCTTCGAAGAAAAAATCGACTACGACTATTTGCTATGTGACTTGACTAGTTTACCGGGGTCAGTTTACTCAAAGTCGTTTTTATTACTCATTACGTCGGTTTATCCACTAAAATATGATATGCTGTACTAAATTACGCTACATGATTTTCTCTTTAAAACTCTCCACCTATAACAGTGAACTCTCCACGATGCGGAAAATGCCAGGCTTTTTGTATATAATATTTAACGAAAATTACAATGAAAATGTGCTAATAAGTTAATTCTAATGTGGAAAATCGGGCAATGTCAACTTTTTGTTTAGCAGAACCGATTTTGTGCTATCAGTTTTAACAATAAAAAGTGAATTGACCTATTATCAAAACTAAAGGTAAAAACATTAGTTGTGTTTGTAGACTGGTTTTGTTTTTTCGATATTTTAATTTCACAGTGAGTTACGATGGCTTTTACGTTTTATTAATTCACATATCTAGTCCTATCTCGTTTGATGAAACGAGGGCCAATTAACCCCGATTTTCAAATTTAAAGCACAAAATCGGCTATACTGAAATTGACATTATTCAATTTTCACCATTAGCGTTTTCGTCATGTGAGTATAATGAGTTTATGCTTCAAAATATTATTATCTTGAAATATTTTGTGTTTGAGCGCCAATGCGAATCGCGCAATGTTATTTATTTTATACAAAGCGAGAGTGTAATTAATAATTAATCATACGTCACTCTTAAGTGTATATATATGTAACGAATGCTTTTAATCCGCACAGCACAGTTGTTGATTTAAACATAAAGTTGTTTAAAACTCACATTTTCGTGTTTGTTCATGACACGTTATTATGGTTATACACTATTTATAAATACTGAGGATAATCAAACGCCATCCTTTGAATATATTGAACCGCGTGATAATTATAATTTAGTGTAGTGATCTTTAGAATTTTCAATATGGTTGCGGCCCTTAATTCGGATATTTCTCCACGATCCCTAAATATAATTTTTTTTACATACGCGTTCACAAACATTATGACCACGATAAATAACTAATTCGTGACCCTAAGTTGATAATCAAAACTTTAAACCGATGACCTGAATATTTTGAGGTATATTTGAAGTGGTATGTTTGACAAGGCGTTGTTTCGCTTTTTTTTTTTAACGATCGTAGTTTATACATTCGAGAGGATATTTTAAATAAATTAACGATTTTGAATAATGAAATAATATTTTATTCTTTTTTTTTTCGATTTTAGTTATATTTACTAACAAAAATAGAGAATTCATAATACATATAAAAAATAAACACGATTTTGTTATAATCAAACTGGCCAATTTTTATTAGAATATATTGGTCGGATGGTTTAATGGTTTTCAAATAATGTCAGAATATTTTTACCCAAGTATTTTCCAAAAACTCTTGAAAAATAATTCCATCCTAGTTTCTAAGAATTTATTATTTCAAAAACCATACACTCAGTGTGTCACGTGTTTTCCGGTTGAAGTGTTGTATATACTTATTATACTTTTTCCGAAATCCTTTAATATAGTATTCAAAAGTGGTATAGTTATAAGGAGGGAATTATACCTCCATAGTGTGTTTTGGTTTTTTTTTTTAATGTTATACACCTGTAGTATACTAATTTATAATTAAAAATCGATTTCGTAGTATTAGTCGTGTTTTCCGTTGTAGCTAAGGTGACTCAGAAATCAACAAAAATAAAACTTATGTATCGACCTATATTGTCAGTTTTTAAAATGTATAGAAAAAGCTCTCTGGTCAAAATCCGGTCGAAAATTCCATCGTATCGTTTAAGGTACGGCATGAATAAATTAGATTATTTCGCTCACCAAAAAGTATCATTTTTTTGGAAAAAGTTTTGAGAATTTCAAAAAAATTTTAATTTTAATATTGTAATAAATATTATTAATATTAAATAACGATATTTAATTATACCTATGCAACTAATAAATTAAAAAATTAATTAAATATGCAATATAATAAACAGTCATTGAACAACACCGTAATAATAATTATGATTATTTTATTTTAATACACCTAATATTTCTAATATTATTGGCCATATTTTTTAACTTTGATATTCGAAGCCATGTTTTGATATTTTTTCTTAGCCGAGAAGCATCTCTCGCAAGAACCGAGCTTATTGATATTTTAAACAATTAGACGAATCGTTTTAAAAAATAGAAGAATCCTGATGTTAAAATTAGGGGAGGGGGTTATTGGTATTTGAGAGAGGGATTCTGCCGTTCGGAACATTAGAGAGAAAATTATCATATTAAGACGGTAAAAATCTTAAATACTATACTGGTTCTCCATCTACCGGTTATTTAGTTCACTACAGTTGCGAACCACGGGATATAATCTAGTATACTCGAGATCGGCCAAAATAGGGCCTTGTGACAAATGACAAGTACCTTGTCACGAATCGCTCGAAATCAACATGTATTTCTATAATGTTATTACAGTTACTCGTACGAAGAGTCTCAATAATATTTAATCGTTACACGCTCTGAAAATAGTTTTATTACCCGTGTTCACGAAAACGAAGGTAATATAAGTATACGTCGATGCAATTCTATTGTTGCGATGCCTATACAAAACTTATAAATACTTAGATAATTATAATCCCTAGAATAAGAACCTATAAATATAATACATTTTTTTTCGTTATCTAGATAAGATAAAAATGCGAATATTTTTTAACGCGCTGCATATATTTCGGATATCGGTTCAGATAACCTATAATTTTCCATCAGTTTTCTGAACAGGATAATTTATCTCTAGATAAAACATAAAACACTGTATTCTAAGGCGGCCGACAGGGTAATTTTTAGCGAATACTCACTACGCGTTTTGCACTCTTTTCACGTTAAAATACAACTTATATCGGCAGATATTTCAAACCTTCCCCATAACTCTTGGACTTTATCCGGTTGCGCTTCCCCTCATCAATGAGCGTACTTACCATAAGAAAATAAACTAATTCGTTACAAAATCAACGATTACAAATTCAATCGATAAGCGTAAAGATCGTATTCTGCTGGGTATTTAATGTTATGGACACAGGAAATCTCCAAATCAACAAATAGCCCCGTTGATTTATATTTTCTCTGCACAGGTACAAATCGTGAAGTAAAATATTTCGAGTTTATATTTTTATCACGTAATAAATCAAAAATCGAGGGTTAGTGCGAATAAAACAGTGTTTAATCATTTGTTATAGGTAATGACTTATTAGAAGGACGGTAAAGTTTAATAGTTTAATGCATATATTAATTATTATTTTAATATTATTTAACAATACCAATTATTATTATAATGTAAAACAAGCTAAAAAAAAAATTATATTACCGATAAACACATAATATTTAAATACTAAAAAATGTTTTTTTTTTTTTTTTCAAAAAAGATGCGTAGGTACTTACTAAACACAATCGCAAAAATTAAAAATGAATTATTCAGTCCAATTAATTTTTCGCGTTTGAGGCGTGTTCTGATTATATATTTTTAATTTATAATTTATATTATTTTTAGACGTGATTTTTTTTTTCACCCGTGGTTATTGAAATGATAAATTATTATCCGTCGGATTAATTATGTCATTTTATTCGACAACGTTCAATTGCGTTAATAATATAGCATATATATTATATATTTTAGTATGTATATGTAATATATATTTACATAATTTGTAAATATTCTCTGTATTAATTGAAAAATATTTCTGGATTTAAAAGATGAAAAAAAAAAAAAATAACAATATAATTAGTTTATATTTTTTAATTATAAGTTTTAACACGAGCGCATAAGTTTATTTAATTGCAAAAGTAAAAGCCGAAGAAAACCCCGAGTAAAAGCGTAGGCACCCTATTTACCTACGTTCTAATATGCATTATAAATCTTGAGATTTCTCGAGGAGAAAAAAATCCATAAATTCTCCCGTGGTGTATAATATGTTCGCCCGCGGTAAAAAGTGTGAAAATCTGTTGAATACCAAACAATGTGCACACAAGTAAACGTACGAAAAAATCGGTTTGTTTCTCAGTCTTAGCGATGCACGCGACAAATTAATTTAATTTAATTTATTTTTTATGCTATTCCAATTGAAGTACAAGCAAAAGCTCAAAAATACAAGAGTAGTAATGGTATAGGTAAATAAAAATTCCTACTGAAACTAAGACTACCAAGACTAAAACTAACTGAAACTGTCTAGTGCATAATGATGTTAATCAAAAAAGTGGATTTTCTCATTAACAAGTCGCGTAATATGAACTACAGGAGAGTACCTATTTGAGATAATTTCAGGAGTCGAGAGAGGTAAAGGAAAATTGGGTGACGTCAGACGAGCTGTAAAATGAATTACAGAAAGAAGCGTAGGAGAATCGATTTTGTTTGCAATAAGCTTGGAAAATTACATAAGGGACACGTTAAGCTTTAGTTCTCCTAGAAATACCGAATAAATATTTTATGGAAAATATTATAGGTATAGTGTAATAATAATATTACAATACCATAACCATAGATTTAACCTCTAGAGGTTTTTAACAAACATTATTTAAATTTTCAGTATGCGTAGACAGTCTTTCATTAAATTGTATAAGAAAAAAAAAAAAAATTAAAAGATTTTTCCCTAAAATAATTCTGTCAACGGTAAACCATCACGAGACCCCACTACGCAGTATTGTGATATCATTTTAACGTTAAGTTGATGCTAACTAAAACATCTTAAGTATTGATTTGTTATTGTTATTAGTGGATCATCCAGGGCTTACTAATTTTTTTTTTTTTTTTTTTGGGGGGGGGGGGGTTAAATAGAGTGTGGTATTCAAGTAATTTAATTTCCATTAAATTTAATATTGCAAACTAACTGTGAAGTTAATTTATTTTAACAGTTAATTTTTAATCTCGACATAACGTTCATTTTGTAATTATTTTTTTAACAATTTAAACGTAAATTTCGTATACATTTTTTTTTTAAATTCTAAACGAAGAGAGAAATGTATTAGTTTAATAATAATGTTTATTTTTGTATACTGTGTACAAATATTTCTATCAGAAATTTAAACTTTCTCCGATTTTCAAGTTAAGCACTTTTTTTGAAAGTAAATTTTAACTATTTGGTACTTTAGGGATGGCATGGATTATCCAAGGGGTTTTCAAAATAATTGGGGAAAAAAAACGGGAAAATTTACAAAAATAATGTTTTTATTATTTCAAATGTAGTTGTTTTGTTGTTATTCAGTTAAAAGTATAGAGACTATTCAGTTAGAGGCTTGTAATTTAAATAAAAAAAATATATTTGTTTTTTTTTAGACATGGACAAATTTTTCAAAATATTCGAGCCATTTCTGCTATTTATTGACATTTTAATTTTGCGAGTTTTTGTGTAACTTTTATATGGTTGGTACTTTGTGGATACAATTGTAAGACCAAACAGCAATGCTTGAAAATTTAACATGAGGTTCATTATAATTTGTACTTGGCGGTCAATGTGAAAAAGTTGTAGTATTAATTTTTTCATAAGAATTTTAATAACAAATTTTGACGTAAAATCAATGTTCTATTGTAAATAACATGGACTTTTAAAACATATAAAACCGAACTCCACTCAGAATCGTTTTTCGTTAGCAATGAATCATTGCACACAGATTTCCATTAAATTCTCCTCTACTACTAACTCCTACCTTCCAAACTTCTCATCTATATATCAGTTGCCTACCTATTATGCGATATATGTCCGTCATTTTAACGTTAATTGATTTTAAATATGTATTTAACATTAAATGTTTAATAATAATGAGTTTTTAACATGAAATTTGTAACATTTGTAACGAAATTTAACGTTTATTCTCGTATGTAGTTGGCTAAATTTGCATTATTTTCTTAAAAAAATCAACTAAATGCAACTTTCAGTTAATATTTAACATTGAGTTATGTTTTTTTTTTTTTTGGGGGGGGGGAGGGGGGTTGACTAAAAAATGATTACAAGAACAATAGAGACCTGACAATATTTGTGTGGAATCCGTGAGTGATTTTCGTAATCCGACGTATAAAATTGCCACACTTAAATATGTATAATTAGTCATTGTAGTCGGTTAATAGTGACGGAAGTAAATGTACATGGTTTTATTTTCAACATGGAAAAAATAATTCAAATTAAACTACTGTACTTTAAACGTCGTTTTTTTTTTTTTACTTTTTTACTATCCTCATTTCAGCGGACGAGAAAAAAAAATTCGATTCGAACGTTTACGACACTAACTTTGGAATATGACCATAGGGTTTTTGAAAATGTTTTCAAGGCGAAATAATGCATTTTTTTCTTTCCAATTCTATATTATAATGTAATCAATATAGTGAATACTGTAATCTATTTAATGACGGTTAAAAAATCCGCTCAAAAACGATAACGAGTGAAAACTATAATAATATACTATATTGCCTTAGAGACTATTTCAAACTCAAATACATAATGTCTAAAGAGTTTATTTTGTCCGGTATACGGATTCGATTTGTGCAGGACGATGATTATGCCAGAGACAATATTATACGCCACGTATAAAGTACGAAAAGATAGCCAACCGGAAAATTGCACTCACATATTCGGGAGAAAAAACCGATCCGGATTTTCAACGCGAAAATTATTCCGTGTAGAAACACCGTGAGAGTTAAATTAGGTAACAATAATTGAAATCTGTGGGTGGTGTTTTTTCAGCTGAAAACTCACAATGTTACTTACGACTGTTTGGCTAAACGAACCGAAAACAAACGATGTGCGCATAGAAATTCTGCGTGGGATACGCAGTCTTCATTTGGCCGAAAGCCTTTTATGGATTTCTCCGTAAAATATCGCCCGAGCAAAAATATTATTCCGGTTCGCTAGAGTTCGCCATTTAAACTGTTTGACAATTTAATATTTCACCACAATACATTTTGTATGCACTAACATTTTTAAAACCGGATTCGAAGGAAAAATATTTTTTGGTAAACTTTGCATAACATTAAAATAATATTTGATGTACCCTTTACTAACTATAACAACCAAACAACCATGTAAAATTGTAGACCAGTAGACTACGGATAAGAACAATCGTCCAAAAATGGATAGGAAATTTTTTCCACTTAGACATTATTTTGTAATTCGGCTTGAAATGAAAAATGACAAGATACCTTTTTTGTTGAATTTTTAATCTAGTCAGTGAATAAGATAGTCGTTCAAAAGAACGACTATCTAATCTTTTATTCTTCTTCTTTTCCGTGTAAATTTTTTAATAGTTTAGCAAAACCTAATAGAAACGTAGAATGAACCGGAAAATTTACTAACATTATGATTTTATTATTTTCAATTTTGTTGCAAATGATTTGAAAATATTCGTAGGGATATAAAATGGCGAAAAAAACTCCTATACTTATTTTTCTAGACGTGATAAAATTAAAAAAAAAAAATTGTAGTCATTATTTAGTTATTTATAGACATTTTAATTTTGTTAGGTTTTTATGTGATTTGTACTCTGTAGGTACCTACCAAATGGATAGAATTGTTTGGCCAAATAGAAATGCTCAAAAATACAAATGGAGGTTCATCATAATGGTTGTAATTTTTAGAAAAAAAAAAATGAGTTTAACATGGTATTATTTTAATTAGAATTTTAATATCAAATTTTTATGAAAATACGGCCTGTTGAAAACATGTAGTTATATTCGAACTTCATTTCGAATCGTTTTTCGTTGCTTACGGATACAAATTAAATAACTTAATGTATCCAAATTGTTCAACTTTCCGCCTAAAAGTGTGACACGCCCGTCTCCGGTGTCCACACATTTTACTTCGAATATGCGCAGGGGAGGAGTCAATTTCGATAACCGAATGTAAAACTCGAGTCGCGAACACAAGAGTTATGGCTGTGATCGTTTGAAAACGACGTTCGAATAAACCTCGAAAAATTCCACAACCTAATTACTGAATAAAACAGATATCGAACACGTCTGAAATCGCCGGGCCACGTTAAAAAAAAAAAAAAAACAAAAAAAAAAAATCATTACTCTGTACTGAATTTAATCTAAATTTAATTTAAAATTCATATCGTATACGCAAATCGTTACGCAGACGGCGGTGCACGGCACTGCTCGTTCGACAAAGTAAAATCAATAATATTTTACTGCTTTCGTTCACGTTCAGCGAGCGTTTCAGTTTTTAATATTATCCACTTTATCGTTATCATTAACCGGCGCGCTTTGGAACACAATACTTGTACAAATATAGCAGTTTATATATTTTATGCAACGCGTGTGTGCGTGAAAATGTAAAAAGTACCGGAAATATTAATTTTACATCAACTATGATATAGGCAAGTATTACACACACTCTTCGGCGAATCAAAAGTATTATTATCATGACGTACCCGTTAACTATGTTACGGTTTGACTGATGTGTGCACGTGACGTTATTAATGGATACGAGTTTAATTAAAACTAGACGCGCGTATACCTACACACCGACCGGACTAATATTATACGTTTACTTTAATGTTATGTGGGATGCGAGCGTGTACGTCTACGCGAGTGTTGTTTTATAATAAAATGATACAAAAAAAAAAAAAAATAAAAATAAAAAAAATATTAATAATAATAATAATAAAAAAATAGCTAATACGGTCGACGGGTGTGCCGCTGTAGTTGTAGGGGCGGGGGGGACGTTGCGCGAATAATTATTGTGTGATACGTACAATTGTTCAATTGTACAATGATACGTGTACGCGACGATAAATCGTTCCTGACGGAATACTCTTCTGAGCGCAGTTCGGTTGATCGCGTTTTGAAATTTCACATTTAGAAACGTCCGTAAAAAATAAATTACCACGATACGTTAAACTATTTAACTATTTTTTTTTTTTACCGTTAAGAAATACACTTATGGATAAACTTTGTTTCAAGCATTTCTACTCGTCCAAAACAATTCACATAAAATCAAATAAAAACCCGAAAAACCATGTCAAATCTCAATAAATAACTTTGTACACATCGCCAGAATGTTTGATAACTTTTACTACGTTTTAAATACACAAAATATGTAAGTATATTATCAAAATTTAGGATTTTAACGATTTTTAACGGAATTTCACACAAAAAATCTTTAAAAAAAGTTAGTTATTACCGTAAATTTATTTGTTTTACTGTACATTTTCCCTGTTAATTCCAAGTAAAATAAAAACTACAAAATACAAAAATTCAAAAGGTCCAAAATACTACAAAAAAGGTCTCTTTCGTTTTTTTATCTGGTTGTAAAGTTGATCACAGACGTCACAATCAATTAGGAAAATAATGGGCTGTGGCCATTGATTTTATGGGAAAGGTGAAAATGTCGATTACTATACATAGTAGTTAAATATATTAAAATCTATACCCATCGCGATTGTTAGCGAAAAACGTTAGAAAACAGAGCATTATTAGTCGTATTTTCGACCTGTTGCCAAAGCAACTCAGAAATCAACAAATATTATACAAAAAAAATTGCCAGTTTTACTTTACAAATTGTATCATGTTCGTTATACGAATGCCATTGAAATATATAAAATAGCTAGTCATAATATTTATTCCGAATGATGCAAATCTGTGTGACGAAAATTTGTTTACATAGGTGCGAATCACTTCGTTCTTGTAGCTCTCATATCTGCAGTAATCTTTGGTTTGGTATAAGACAAATTGCATATTTCATTATAATTTAGAATGTCTATTGTTATGCTAAAACATAGTATAATTTATATAGAGCAATGGGTATGTATAGATTGAGAAAGGAAAACGAATATTATCATTTTCGATAGATTTGCATATGTTAAACGAATATTAAGTAACAAAACCGTCATTGAAATACAAATAATAATAAAAATATATTTTCTTAGCATAAAATTTAATTTAAAATAATTCGAATTCGTGCAATTATCGAACGTCTTGATGATGAAGATTCAAAATTAAACACAATATACTTCATCACGATAAAATAATATTAAAATAACTGTTCCACATAGAAACATAGATTTTATTTTCTTTATGCATGTATACCAAATATTTGTTTATCATATTTTAAATACCCAACTTAAGTACAACCCCAAGAAAATTTCCTTTCAAAATAGGGTCGGAGTATGCTTTCAATTTTCTGGTAGAAAGTGTACATCCTTCGCTCCTCTCAGAATCTAAAAGGTCCTTCATATTTTTTCGGTTATACCATAAAACAGGGTCGAGCCGAAATTAGTGTCGTTTCTGATTTTCTCCGTTAATTTACGAAGACCCCACAATCGCAATTAGGAGAGGGCTCTTGTGTGCTTAGAGCACTCCCAACAATTTGTCATGTTATCGTAAAGAAAGTATAATCTACCGAAATGATTAAAACAATAATAATAGTTTGTTAGTTTCTAATTTTCTATTCGTTTTCTGAGTAATCCTATTGAATTTAATATTAGATAATTTATAACAAAATATCTAAGGCAATAGAAAATATTATGATTTAATTTATTTATTTGTGAAACAGATTTCCCAATATTCTGTATGACTGTATTGATTATTGTCACAACCCACGGTATATATACCAAACATGTATACCTACCATACGCAACGATCAACCATTACCAACAAAAAACGATTCGGACCGAAGTTCGGTGACATACCTATTATGAATTGCCGTAATCATTAAGAGTTTTGACAAAATCTGATTTTAAAACGCAGTTGAAAAAAAAAACCCTAAAGCATTAAACTCAAATTGGTTTTTAGACCATTAACCACAACCAATAATACACCTATTATTGATTTTTCAAACATTTCTGTTTAGTTTAATGATTTTATTCACCGAATACCTACCAAATAAAAATGACGTAAAAATTGGCAAAGTTAAAATATGAGTATTTTGTGAAAACTACAAGCCTCTTTGCATGTTTTCTAGTTTTTAAGATAATATTAACATCATATTTTAGGTGTTTTAAGATAATATAAATTTGGACTACATTATAAAACTCTAGTATCATCGCCGTATCCCGCCGAGTCGAATAGTTAACGCAAATTATATATTATTAAATACAACATTTAAAAAATTAATCAAAATCGACGTATAAAACATAATTTATTATATACTTGCTCGAACACACACCCCGGAATATTATATGTACTTTAAATACTTTTGCGTTTAGAACGGAATTAGGTAAATGGTGATAATTTTATCACATTTATGAACTATCGTTTGTCGGGCACCGGATAATTGTTTTTAATTCGTGCCGAATACGGTGGTCATAACTCGAATAAAATGATTTAAGTCGTTCGGGTCGATAATGAATATTTTAATAATATTCTGTCTGTATTCGTGTAAGGGGTCGTAGATATAATATATTGTCGTTAATAAATCGGTTAGTATATTCAGTGGCGGCGCAAGGAATTTTCACCTTGAATCACCGATTTAGTTTTCTATCCACCAAAAACACCAAAAATACCCTAACACTAATTTATCGAATTTCTACAGTACAGAATAATTCTATGAATGACTTTTATTTTGTGAAAACATAATCGTTGTTGTTATATTTATGAACAGCCAAGCTTTCACGATCTACCCAGAACCTTCCCGGTTCTTTGTGAATCTCGTGATTGAAGTATACCTCCTACGCACCACCACTAAGTATGTGTACCGCAATAACAATATATTGTTTTTGTTTGTTTCGTAGATCAAAAGTTACGTTTATTCTAAGCTCGCGGATAAACTCCTACGAAAATTAAGTATTAACCACGTTAGTAGGTGGCATTCCGAACATTTTACCGAATTTCTACAGTACAAAGTAACTGTTTTAACAAAAGATAATCGGTGTCACAAAAACGGTTTTAGACGTTGTATTTGAAATATACGTACACGTGTGTGGGTACACGGAATTCTTGTATCTAACACAAACGAGTATAAAATATTGATTCGTGTAATAAAATATTTCATTTTTAAGTACACATGAATCCCAAATAAAGGGGGGGGAGGAGAAAGAAGCACATAAACCGAATATGAAATACAAATAAATTATTGCTTGTGAAAAATGTCGAATCATGTAACTTCTAGGTCCACAGGCGTTGTCTTATCTATTTCGAACACACGCTCAAATTTATCCGTGAATCATATGTGTTGTATGCAGTGCGTTGTACATTTTTACACGTTAAACATACGATTATTTTGATTTTTTTTTTTTTTTTGGATGGGAGGAGGGTCAATTTCCGGCGTAGACAAATGTCGTCTATGGAAACCAACGCAAACGGCGAAACGATTTATCGATTCCCGGTTATGTTGTGGTTACTAATTTTTGAAACTCTAAAACTATATTGTGTAAACCACCATGAAACATACTAGCGAAATAATATTGTATTGATTTTAAACACATACTACATATTATTATATATTCGTTTATTATGTTTTGTATTTGTATTCGTGATGGCGGTGAATACTATTACGAACATGGTGGTGCTGTTTAATGGAACAATATTCAATGGGGTGTAAATTGTAATTGGACCCGGTTAATAAATGAAAATGTATTAAATTAAACGCAACATCAGTTGCTGCCATAGAAAATGTCAAAGTACGTCACGTCGTCGTCTCGACAAAAACATCTATTATATATATAAATGAAAAAAAGAAAAAGAAAGGAAGTTGATATTGTCCATTCTTTTAGTAGTATAGTCGTAAATGTAGGATACACAGAGTAATTTAGTTAAAAGTGCTATGTGCTACGACAAATCACTGTAAATGAAAAACAAAAAAACAACTCTTGGCAGAGTAGTATAATGATAGTGGTATTTTGTTCATTGTAGCCAAGAGAAAACAGAATCAACAATAATAAAAAAATACCTGCGGGATGAACTGCGGACAACTTTGAATTCTGAGTGCATCGAAGAAGCTTACAAACATAGGATTTTTTTTTTTTGATTTTTAAAAAGAAATCAGTGTAAGAAGGTAATTTAGGGAGGTCATTTGTCGATTTTCTCATCAAATGTAAAAAATCGAAAAAAAAAAAACGGAGGAATAACAGAAAAATGTACAAAATATATTAGTAAAATATTACGTATTGCTTTTTCTATAAAAATAGGACAACTTTTCTACCAAAAAGCTTACTGTAATTTATAACGATAGCAAATTTGTCTAAAAATAAATTTGACTGGGGAAGTATTTTAAGGATGTCATTTTTCAATTTTCTCAGGAGTTTTCTCAACAATCACGAAAAACCGAAAAGAAAAAAAAACGGGAAAACGTATAAAATGTAGATATTAGTTAAAACGGCCTTCTTATTTTCTGTGTACAATTTTTTTTATTTAGTAATTTATTTAGTACTTCGATTTTTTTATTCATGTGTTTTCCAGTAAAAAATAAAAAAATCTTAATAAAACTAATAACTTCTTCGCTACACTCGAAATCTAAAATCTAGTGAAGTAATACCCGTTCCCGAGTCCGTATAAATAAAGTAAGGATCTATATGTATATTTATAATAGATTAATTTAGTTTATACATTATACAGTGTATACAACGATACACCATTGGAAATGAAAAACGATTCAGAGGGGAGTAAGGTTGATCGTCTTTTGATAAATTTAAAAATTCAAAATTATATTATTTTAAACTCGAAAGTAAATTACAATTATTCGTGATTTTACCGAATCGAATTTTAACATAATATTTAACGCTAATAAAATAAAACTGATTTTTATTATGGACATAGTTTTGCACCACTCAGTACAACAATTGTGGAACTATATATCAAATTGTTGAGCATTTATTTGAAACTAAAACAATATAATTTACGGTTTATACATAAAACCAAAAAAACGGTTACCGTCACCAAACATTTTTTTTCTCTGTTTCTCCTGCGCGTATTATAGCAACAAAGGTATTCGGTATTTCAACGATTGTGATTCTCTGAAGGGACTCATTATGGAATTTATATAAGAAAGTATTCACCGTGTGTCCCACGAATGATTTCAGATTCTGAATGGAACGAAGAAGTTTATGATTTTTTAAAGATGTTTATTGTTTTTTTATCTGTGCGCGACTTTTCTACCAGTAATCTTGTTCTAATTTTTCAGTGTAGCACCTTTTCTGAAAGTAAATTCGAATGAAGAGATACTTTAAGGAAGTCATTTTTCGATTTTCTCAGGAGTTTTCCCATCAAATTTGAAAAACCTGGATAAAACATGGGAAAACCTGGAAAAAAGTAGGAAAACCTAGAAAATCGGTACAGCATTAAACAAATATTATTAAAGAAAATACATTAATGACTATACGCTATTGAATATGTTTAATTATTTTACCATAATATGACATATGTATTGTTGACAAAGCATTACTATCAACTGAACTCCGCTCAGAATCGTTATTTCGTCAGCAATGATTTATCGTTGCATACAAGTTTACATTAAATAAAGTACCTATAACAGTGACTGCATCCGTCCCCATTATCTTAGGACAGTATATTTTTTTACGTTTGATTATATTAAAAAGTGATACGGTTAAAACTAAGAGAAAATTTAAAACGCGCATATATTGATAAAAAATTGTAATATTAAAAAAAATTCATTCGTGGAAGATAAATTATTCCTTATAAAATAGAAACCTATTCTCGTCATAAACTCAACCAGAGATTGTCGAAAATCGGAAATTCTGAATGTCTTTGTTACCATCGAATATATTATTATGCGCGAGTCGCGCAGAGAAAACAATATTGATTGTGACGTGGATGATTAAAACAATTAATATCTTGGATACGAAACATTCGTGAATATGAGTATGTATTGTATATTTATTATGACATAAGTTGTAGAATTGTATATTCGGAAAATTATTCTCGTCCGCGGCGCTTTAATAATATATTCGACGAAAACGAAATATTCAGATTTGTTTTCCCCGAGCGGCCGACATAATATTATACGATCGTCAATTTTTTATTTTTTCAATTTTCGTCGTCATGTTTACTTCATGATAATATTATATTTTTACGGTATCTGTGCCTCCATACGGCGCTGCAGGTATAAAAAAAAAATATTATCTAATAATAATACTCGAGTTGATGGAATAGCAGAAGCACCGTCGCGAACAGCTTATTACGTTCCGTGTAACTTGTTTGCGCGTTTACTTGGTTTATAGAAAACGTATATTTTAATAATAAAATTTAAAAAAAAAAACCGTATTCCGTATAGACATGAACCGGGAGTATAATTTCGAAACAAAACAATAACGAGATTCTGCATACAGTGACGTGTATACCAGTTAAAACAAAAAAAAAAAAAATTATTATTAAACCCGATTAAATATTGATGAATTTTTTAATAAAAGAATATTGTTGGGCATAATATACGAGGTTCTGAGCGGGTGACGAGAGAACGTTTTAGATTTCGAGTGTGTAACGAGAAAGCTATTTTACCGAAATGATACGGTCGGTAAAAACAGTATGGAATATTCGTCATAGTTTATTCCAATAGATTTTCAGTTGGATTTTTAATATTGTTATTTTTTTTTTTTAATAAAACAATCATAAGTGTGGAATGTATAGAAAGTAACAAGATGCGTGGAGTAACTGGGATGATTATCAGCGACTTGGTGACACCATTCTCGCCTTAAACGCATTCTGAGGTAATTTCTTTATTTCCGTGTTATAACTGACAGCAGTGGGAGATTATTTTTCATAATATTTCCCCAGTGTTGCCATCTTTGATTGATAATTACAATTATTAATGTACACAAAAACCTGTTTTGCCCTTCGCGGGGCAGGTTCACATACATACGGTATAATTCAAAAAACAGATATACAAATTTAACTCAACTTAACTGTACGTTGTTTTAAGATCACCTGGAATAGCGCAAAAGAAAAGCATAAATATTAGGGATTGTGAGAGATACGAGGCAAGACATACACGCCAATACGCTCGCACTATAGCCCCGGCTGGTTTGTCTAAAAGTTTATACAAGAGTAGTTTATTGTTACCATTAACATGGTGGGGTGTGAAGAGGACCCGCAACTGGCGAAACCGGTTATCTAAAAATTATTTCTAAATTCTGAATAGTTTTTTCCTAGAAGAAATGATCGCGGCAGACATCAAAGTTAAGAAAACCGTAGGTAATAGTTGTTATCACGATTTATAAAATAGTGTGGTGTAATTTATAATATCATATAAAACAAATTCTCTTGAACGGCACGCGGCATGCTGAAGTATACGGAATATTTAAGTATATCAGAAAGGATTCCTGCGTGTTTTGATAAAATTCCTCAAACGGGTAAATCTCCGAATTTAACTTTATATAAATTCGCGTACGACCGTTAATAGGAAAAAAAAAAAATAAATAACTAGCTAAATATTTTAGCGATGCTTTTATCTTGTACAATAAATTCAAGACGTATGCATAATACTACACAGGTGTAGTGTACACTTCAAAAAGACTAAACGTTTGTGAATGTCGGTTTTTGAATCACGAGTAGTAAACAACTCCGTTTGATGTTCCCAGACGGCTCGTTGCACCCGATGTTATAATAATTTAGTTTTCCTTCCGTATAGAACACAAAATATCTACCGAGAAAATAATATTATTAATAACACTACGAAGAATTGGTTATTTGAGCGAGATTGGAAATACGAATATTGTAATAAAAAAAAACCGAAAACTGAGAATATTATTACCGACTCGCCTTTTCGACCGTCTCCGCAACATCTCTATAAGAAATCGCCCAAAAGAACAAATCAAAAACAGATTTGTTCAATATTTGTATAAAAATCTCCGCCAATCCTCAGTAGTTACAGACACAAAGCAAAAAAGTAATAAAAGATGCTTTTAGTTTTTAAATTTTAAATTTCGATAACAATGATAAAAAACAGTACGTTTCATTATTTTTTTCCGACCTATAAAATAGACAACATATTATCAACTCGGTTAGGTAAGACTTTAATTGCTTACGTGGCAGAAAAATACGACAAATTGCCCACACGCCAAATCGAATTCAGTTATATAATATTATTACGTGGTATCACGCACAATCTAAAATCAACTCACGTAGAGCATATTTTATCCAGACGTTTGGGAACCAAAAATAAAAAAAAATTAAGCTTTTTTCTCTCTAAGGGTGTCCGGTGTAGTTTTGTCACGGCGGAGCTTTGTTTAACAAAAAGCCGTTCCAGACGTTAATGCCTAGAAAAAAGTCAACCCGTCCAGTGACTTGGTCCACGGGGAACGTGCGAGTGGCATTTGTACGTGACATCGAAAAAAACCATCAATTAACCAAAAAACTGCAGCAGGACGAAAAAGACTTATTACACGTTATCGCGTAACCGTGTCGGGGAATAAAAAAAAACATTGCTGAAAATAAAATAGTACGGATGTTTATAGCCGTTTTAAAAATGTACACCCGTTTCAGCCCGAAAAAAAAAATTACATTTATTTCGACCGATTTCCGCCGAAACGATTTCTGCACTTACCGTTCTAGCGTATTTTTTTATTATCAGGCATGGAAACGTAACGCCCAAAAACCTCTTCGAAAAATGCCTTAATTTAGAAAAAAATTCTGTAATAGTGATGCTGTTTGAGCGGATAAAATATTGAGATTATTTTGTTTAATACACGAATTTTCCGTGTAAAATATTATACAGGGTGTCCCAGAAAATAATGGCTTACTCTACGGAATGTAACTCTATATTATGTCGCCATGAGAATAGGTATTTTGAAAGTTTTTTTTAATGTCGAAACTTTGGTTTTTAACGGTTTTGTTTGTAAAATATCCGTAAAAAATAAAAATTAACTACATCGAAGAATATCTTGCAAAATTCTTTTATAAAATAAGGGGTAGTTACATTTTTTTCAAAAATATTCATTATTAACTAAGGAATCGTTATTATAGTGTGACACGTGATTTTGTAAGTACATTTGTTAGGGATTTCAATGGAATTAATTATTTTTTATTTAAGCATTAATTTAATGATCTCATCGGAAAAATACGACTAGTTTGATTGTAAAAAAAAAAAACAAAATATTACCCAAATACAGTTGGTTTTATTGAATTTTATTGTGATTAGCTACAAAAAAAATGGTTTGTACAAATATTCAACAACAATAAAAATAGTAATAATAACAATAAAATTCAATAAAAAACAACTAAATTTTGGTATTTCTTATGTTTTTTAACAATAAAATTAGTCGTAAGAGTTAACCAAAAATAACAGAGATAATGATGAGAGATGGTTCTTTTTGGAAAAAATCTAGCGACTCTTTATTATTGTGTAATAGAGTTCTACAAAAAAATTCTCTGGTGTGGTTTGTTTTTATTTTATATGGATATTTTACAAATAAAACAGGTAAAATCAAAGATTGACATTAAAAAAAAAAAAAATTCCGAAAAACCTACACTTTTAGCCACATAATATAGAGTACTATCCCGTATAGTTGGTCACAATTTTATGGAACACTCTGTAAAACGCACCAATGCGCTACGGGAAAATTTTAAGGGAATTTTCGCTGGCGTATAGACAAAAAGTGATTTGATATAAATCCGGATTCTCCAAAAATCCGAAAAATCCGGATTTCGGATCGCAGGCTTCGAAATTCAAATTTTTGATTTCACAGCGTAGTTAAAATCATAATAATATACTAATGTTTACTATGAGTTAAGCATATTACGGATTTACAATAGATGCCGGATTTCGCGGTTTATTGAACTTTGGCACATCCGGATTTTTCACATCACTATTGATAGACAAACGTAATAAAAGTGCATCGACGGGACGTTATCAAGAATAATATTATCGTTACGTGCGTGCGTACGAACGTACGTGCGTTGTTCAATATCGCGCGACACGTTTCAACGTATGTAATTCCCTTTACGACACTATGTGATTTCTTTTTCTTCTAGGAATGGGATCAGGGGCAGTGAGATGAAAAGCCACTCTACGTTATTATAAAATGTATTGTCCGCCTGAGGACGTGATTGTCCGCAAATTTGACAATAAAAAAAATCACGTCCTGAAGAAAATAAAATTAAAGACGACCGTCTGTTGACAGTTGACGCGACGTTCTATGGGAGTAGAACTTTTCTCCAATTGAATCCCTAAAAATAACTTTATTTTCGTAAAATAATCATTGTTACCCAAAGCGAATTTTCGAGAATATTATACTAATTAGGGTTTTGAGTATGAACTATTTTACTTGAAATTTTAACGTATGAAATATTGAAAAAAATACATTTTTTTTTTCTTTCTAAACATTTGTTTACAGATACGGTTATGGAATATATTATATTTTATAAAGTCATAATAATAATGACAATAGTGTTGGATTTACTTGGAATCTTAAATATTATATATATTATTCCAATCGACCTTACGCCAAAATAAACCAACAATTATAATGTAAAAAAATAAAACTGATCGAACTAATTGTTAAGACCAAACAAATCTACTGTTTTAAATTAAATCAAAATAAAATGTAAAATTTTTTACGGTAAAAAAATGAGAACCAAAAAAAAAAAAATTATTCGGTTAAGATACAGTAAAAGCGCTGTTTTATATAATGTATAATGAGTCCCTATGCTTTAAACTCGACCAAAGAGTCATTATAGTTAAAGTGTGACGTATATTTGTTGTTATATCACTGATGAGCGTGAGATAGACAAGTAAAACGGATTAATTCTAAAGAGTCTGTAGTTAGTTATAAAAGAAAGTGCATTTAAGATCTACAAATGTACATACAGAAACGAATGAACGAAACCGTATTCGGGATTCCAAAAATTAAATCCATTAAAAGAATGTCTGATGCACGGTTTTTGATAAGAAATATTGAATTTTTTTTTTTGTCGAAATTATTCCATTATTATGGTGTCGTCCGCTGGTTCCGTTCCCAACATAATATTATTATTCAATTACATTATTGTATTATTTTACCAGGTTTTTATCACACTGTTAAATATTTGTTAAGCCAACGCGGTATACGTGTAGAATAATCCCGTTACGACGAAAAACATGTTTAAAATAATCTCATTAAAATACCTCGGCGCGTAATAGTTGTTAACAAAGGGAACTAAACTCATGAAATTGTCAAAGTTTATGACAATATTAATTCATTCGTTGTACGCGTTTCATAATATTAATAGTGAGTTTGTATAGACTAAGCCAATAATATTAAACGCGATATAAAATTGCTCGTACCGAAAACGTCCACATATAACAACGGCGACGACGGTACACAAAATTTACTTAAAACAGTTCGAAAATACAATGGAATCTGTACGAGCATCCGATTTCCAGTAAAAAAAAATAAAAAATTATACATATATTTGCATCCGTATAACTGTAACTGTCGAACACAAACCCGTGGTTCGTTTGGTTTTTAGGTCTACATCAAAATCCATTTGGTAAAAAAAAAAAAAAAAAAAAGGAAATTGCGTATTATTTCAAATAATGACATTATAATCCGGATTGTTTGAATGCGTGGAAAACTCGGCAAACACCCGAATCACAAACGTTTTTAACGTTTCGTCGGGAATAATACTATCGGCACTTCGCTCGTCCATACTTCATATGATGTTTTACGAATTTTTAAAACGAAAATAAACTACAGGCCACATTTTGTGATCGTATTGTGTTATCATTCGCGCGTAAACAAATTAAATGATACGCAACCGAAATATTAGCATAATTTTTAATACAATACGGGACGGTCTAGATAATAATAAAAAGCGCGTGAAGCGAATTTAAACGGCAAAGGGGGATCTCGTCGATTTCTCCAGTTTTGTAAAATCCAATCGCCCCCACGTTTGTTAGACAGGAATACGATTGCCAAAGGCCATTGCCGTCGATACCATTGTTCGGACCGTTTTCGGCCGTTTTCCGATTGAGAACGTTCGGCTTTTTATAATTCCGCGCAACGTCGCCCCGAATATTTAATGAACCGATAATTCGACCGATCGAAAATGTATGTGTCTTGTATCGTAATCGAGTTTAACGATTACCCCCGTTGTCGTTTGACACGGCACATGACCGAATCCGTCAATAATGATAACCCGTATAAATACTACGATAACGAATAGTTCGCGACGACGAATAATCAAAATATACCGCATCGGTGCATTACTCAGTACGCGGTCTCCCGTATTACCGCGTTTAACGTGCGAAATACGTTAATACACAAATAAAATGGAAAATAACCGAGACTCGTGTTCTCTGAACGCGGTGGAAATTGAATCCTATTAAACTCCCACAAATGCCGTTTTATTATAAACTCTGCGCGGGTTTTTTTTTCATAATTTATTCGCGAGTTTTGACTTGAATATAGCTTGGAAACGTTGTACATGATTTCGTTCTCAATAGTACTGGTTTTTTTTTTTTTTTTTTTCGGGCCGGCGACTATGTAATTGTTCCATTTCGAGCGTTCTCAATCGTACGCCAAAAAAAAGGCCGAACGTTC
This sequence comes from Cinara cedri, assembly GCA_902439185.1. Classification (NCBI taxonomy): domain Eukaryota; kingdom Metazoa; phylum Arthropoda; class Insecta; order Hemiptera; family Aphididae; genus Cinara; species Cinara cedri. The sequence continues at coordinate 628,439 of CABPRJ010000494.1, forward strand.
TCAATTGTATTGTAGCCGTTTATAAGCATTGGCGTTCCCGTAATAAGGCTTCCCAAACTTTTTCGATTAATGGCTTCCTTTTTGGACCGAGGTTTTCTCAAGGCACCCGGGCGTCCTTAGAATTCATTGCGAAAAAATCGCCCGATATAATTTATTACCATTGCCCGTTCGCCCCACTTTTTTTTCGATAAAACCGTAATATTTATACAAAATGTATTTATTTCACTAGTTACCCGTTTCTGGAGATTTGAAATAGCCTTTTTTTTTTTTTTTCATTTTTAATATTTTATGGTGGTAATTTCCGTTTGATTGATATTGCCCTATAAATAGTTTACGGTGCAACCCAAACGGCTCCTATCCATTTTTTGTTTTTTTTTTTTTTTTTCGAAACGGTTCCCGTTTTACAAAAAAATATCAATTCCCATGGTTTCGGTGAATTGCGGCCAGGGTTTATGAGACAGATATACGAGTTGTATCCGCATAATAATTACTATTTCATATCAGCGTTATCCAGAAGAGAGCTTCTCTTTCACATATTTTCTTTATTTTTTATTTATTACATCTGAAATGTACACCAGTCTCAGATTAAATTTCAAGTAAAACATCAATAAAGTTATAGATAATGTTAGTACGGTTAGTATAGAGCGACATGTTTAGTATTGTTTATTATCCGTTATAATAATTTGTATACAATTTTATATTATATAACATATTTTTAACCACATTTCTTTTGAGACAGTCTTAAGTCTGTATGAAATGGATAGGAATTTGTGCTGTCAAAAATGGGAGCCCATTGGGAATAGACGTATTTGTACAACGGGAGCCGTTTGGGAATCGACCTTTTTGGAAAACGGATGCCGGACGGGCTATAGCCATAGTATAAATCGTAAGGGAGCCGTAAGATGCTCCGGACGCGATACTCGAGTAATTACAATTGTGTATTCTCGACGAAAACTGACGAGGACACCACTGTGACTAAAACGAGTACTATTCGCCATTGCTACAGTGTTTGTCACACGAATAGTATCTAATATGCCTAAAAATACTAGCCGAGATTCGACGAGACTCGTATTCTGTGCGAGCTTACCGGAATAGACGTAGGACGCGGGAGTCTAAGGAGGACAAAGCCCCCGAAATATCCTATAACCATCTCAACAATTCCTAAAGGTATATTTCTATGTACCCTTTTTTTTTTTTTGTGAAAATATACTGAATAAGTACAGTTTAGCCAACTTGACCTCCCCCAATATTCTATGACTAAGTATACCGGTGAAATATGATAATACTACAATGGCCGTTTCGAACGTGTATTTTATTGTAGTATATCTGAGAAAGTCCGAATCAAAATATCGTGTACACGGGTACCTACCTAACCTAACCGATCTATTTACCGTATAATATTATCGTCGATATTATATTATAGTATTATATTACTACGCCGAAAACAGTACACAGTACACACTACACTGTCGTTGTATTATTTTTACGGTTGCGTATCCGCAATATATATTTATCGGAGACTTCAAAGCGCAAGTTCGAATTTGTATTTGTTACCAATTACGGGAACAATACAACCAAGTATTGACACATCGCTTTTTGAGCGTTTATATATGAGCGTGTTTTCTGCCATAGTCATAATAATACAATAAAATAGTCTCGCATCCATAAAACGTTTTACCGTACACAACGTATCACGATGTTTGCAATTGATATGATCTTTTTATTTATTTATTTATTTTTTTTTTTTTTAATAATACTACCTGCACGGTAATAGCACAACGGTTATTGAAATATTTTCTTTAAAAATAATTCCCAATAAAACGTACCATTATTTTTTTTCTCCAAATATACAACAGCTAGTGGGTAACACAAAATATATCATCCGGACGGGCTTTAATCGAAATTCGGTTTTCTTCCTTTTTTTTTTTCTGATAGTTTAAAAAAAATATATAACCCTCGCGGTGTACCCATTATGCCCAACGCAACTTATATATTATTAAACGGAACCACAGATTTTTAATAGCAGATAAGAACATCGAAAATTCCAGAGATTCAAAATTCCAACGGCTAACGACTAATACGATTTGTTTTACATCCCAACAATTGCGTGACATATAAAGTAGTAAAACGTTCGATTTTTCAACAAAATAATGTAAAATCGAATGATCATCGATCGTTATGTATGCAGTTTTTAATGATCGTATACCTTTAATTATTTAGTAGCGCAACTGGAGTAAACCTGTCAAAAAAAAAAAACTAAATTTTCGGTTTAAATAATCTTTCGACCATTTGCCTCCGTGTACACTGTGCCTTCGTGGACCATTTGGAAAAAATGAAGAAATTCGACGACAGCTATTTTTTGCGATAACAAATTTTATTGAAAATATTAATAAAACTCCGTAATAACATTCGATTTAAATGATCAGGTGTATCCAAACTGGTTCCGAAACATCCGAATTGGTACCCGGGTCATTACGAAGTATGTATCCGAATTGGTTTCCGAGTCGTCACGAAGTGTACATGGCGTCCTACACTGTTATCTTTATCTTAATAAGTTATCAGTAATAACTCTGTCAACATTCATTTTTTTTTTCCAATAGGGTTTTGCGAGAGGGGGACATGCATGTAGAGAAAAATCACATTTTTATTTTCGTCTCTCGATCACTGAACAAAACTTCTTATTTATTCATTTTTTAATAGTTCTAAAATAACTATTTTGTAAAATATATTATTCTAGAATTTATATATGAATCTATGTTACATTCAAATTTTTAGAACAATATTTTTTACAAAATGGCTGTTTTGAAAATTCTATAAAGTGATAAAATAAAGTAATGGAAATAAACATTTAAATGTTTTCTACGTATGTCTCCCTCGCACAAAGCCAGATTTTAAAAAAAATGCAATAAAAATTAATTTTGACAGAATTATTATCATAAGGATAACAACTGTAGGACTTCATGTATATCCGAATCAGTTCCTAGATTATTGTATTATAATACATTATAGGGTTAATAGCCATTTTTCTTCTCATTTTGTCTAGACTTAGGACTGTCTATGTTTTACGATTGATTATAATTAATTGTACAATCAATGCGGTCCATAATATAATTAATGTTCGGAAGTTATTGTAAAAAAATAATATTCAAATTAATACGGTAAAAAATACCCAAAATCGCAATAAATTATTTTATTTTCCAATCGAATGTGAAAATAACTCCACATTTCGGGAAAATAATAACTCGGACATTGTCTTATCGAATAATATTTCCACCACTACTATCACAAATAAAAAGCCCGAAATAAAAATCAAACGTTATGGGTACAAGGCCTCATCTTCATTTTACTTCCAAGGTTAATTTGGAAATCAGTTCAAGTAAATAATAATGATAAGTATTAAAAATATACGTATAAATGAGGAAAAATCAACAAAATTGTAATTAAATCGAAAAAATGTCAAAAACTGAAAAAAAGTTGCGCTAAAAATATTTAGATTTTTAACTCGTATTTGCATGGAACGAATTTGAAACTTACTTAGAAATGAATCTGAACAATAAAAAAAAAGTTGCAAAATGCGACGACTATCAAGTCCTACATAATATTATAATCAATGATATTACGCAAATGCAAACTCTACACACGCTACAGTTATTGGTGTATTGCCGAGTGCAGTGAAGCGTACCGGCATTTTATTCCATTATAACGTACTCGTGCGCACGTACGTACCGATGGAAAATATCATATTAAAATAGAAAACAATAATTTAAATTTAAAATTTGGCTTTTTCGAAAATTTTTACCGGGAACCGGAATTCCGATGTCAAATTTTAGGTATGACGGGACCCGGTTCGGACGCAGCGGAAAATCGCATTTTATTAATAAACTTCAGAACACATCAAATGTGCTTGAAAAAAACCAATGACCGTTCGAATTCGGATGTTGAAAATACCCAGACCGAAACCAATCGCAAACCCAAACAAATGTCAAAACCTCGATCCGTACGCCCGTAGTTATTGTTTTATTTAAACAAACATTGCGTTGTAACGACGGCGACAACGACGACAAATTATAATTCAACGGGCGAAAATGTATAAATTACGGTACAGGCGAGGGGTTGGCGAGGATATCGCGCAGGACCTTTGTTTTATATTAGAACATAGCCGGTATTCGATTATTATGTACCGTACGTACACGGTCTACCCACTTCAATATAATTATGTATTTTAGGCCCGTCTGCGACGGTCCCGACGGTGAGTGTACACAGTGTATAATATCACTCTACATATATTTTAATAATATCGTGTAAATAATTCAACGACCGAGATGATTCTGTTCGGTAATCGTGACACTAATTTGATTGTAGAGGTACACCGTATAACGTATAATACTACAAAGGCGAATTCAATTAGCCGTTTCACAGCATAATCGTCTGATCATTATAATACAGCTCGTAGTCGTCGTCGTCTGCGAATAATCTCTTTGCCCCCATAGACACGGCGGTTTGTAATACGCTGTCACCGTCCCTCTAAAACGCGTTTGAACGCAGACGGATTCCGTCGGTTTCGGCTTATGCATTATTCAGCAAGCGAACTATATACAATTTCACGTAGGCGCCCGTCTAAATTATACGGCGCTATTGTTTACCGCGACGATCCGCCCAATTGTTATTAACACGTCCGAGGTTTTTAGCGAAATTGTTTTCGATCGCGTTCCGGTCGCGTTCTGTATCGCATCGTTTCAATGACCGTTGTCTTATCGCATTTTACCCTTACACCCGTACGCCGTGGACGCGTACGGACTTTTGTTTTTCGAATTTCGAAAAAATAATCCCGTACCCGTTCCCAACCGCATTCGAAAAGTGATATTTTTCCTAAACATTTAGATGCGCCTAACGCTGATAGGTAAACAAAATGGATTATTATAAAATACATTTTTTTTTTTTTTGAGGTTCTTCGTGTAGCGAGGACTGTATTGGTTTTACAACGATGTATATTTTTTTTTCAACGTGAACATTTTTTCTGCTAGAAAGCATACTCCAATTATCAAGTATAGCACCTTTTCTGAAAGGTAATGTTCTCTGAGTGGTATTTTAAAAACGTCATATTTTCAATTTTATATTGATATTTGAGATTGTGAGAAAAACCTGGTTCTTCAGATTAAAAAAAATTGGAAGATCAAAAATAAGAATGTAATTGGCAACCGTTTTTATTATTATTATTTTTTGTTATTATTAAGTTTTTATTATTTTAATATTTTTTAAATAACCGTTGTTGTTTCGGAAACGCACATTAGTGTAATCATTTTACTATAATATCACATATATATTGTTGACAAAGAAACACTATAAACAGAACTCCGCTCAGAATCGTCTTTTCCTTAGCAATGATTTATCGTTGCTTATAGATATTAAATAAATCCCCGTCTATTTTTTTTTTTTTTGACATTCACTATAATGTAATGGTATAAATGATTTATTTTTCCATATTTTTTCATTTTAATAATATTAAAAATAAAAAAGACGTCCTAGAATAATGGGGACGGGTGCAGGAACTGTGGTAGATAATTTAATGTATACCTGTAAGCAACGATAAACCATTGCTTACGGAAAAACGAAAAGGTTTTGCAGTTTTTTCGGTTTTTCGCATTTGAAAAGAAAAGCCTTGGGAAAATTGAAAATGATCTCGTTTAAAGTACCTCTCCACGCCGGTGTTTTTTTTCAGAAAAAGTACTCTACACGTAGAAATCCGAGAATGTCTTCTGGAAGAAAAATTGCGCACAGTTAAAAAAAAAATAAAAATAAAATTTTTTGTAAAACTATACTTAGAATCTAAAATAATTACAAAACCGGCCGGCCACGAGATTAACTTCTGTACATTATTATTATTATTATACGAAAATTGAATACATGTTTTTAAATACTACAAACATGACATAAACACGCACGAACGCCCGAAGGGGGCAAAGACTTGCACTTGGGGCACTTGCCCCTCCCGTGAACTTCAAATATAATTTTAAACATTTTAAGGTGGGTCACACACGGCACATAAGTTTTAATAAAACTTTAGACAAAATTTTCAACTTTAGTTTTACATAATAGTATATTTTTTTTAAATGTTTTGGATCGGGTAAGTATTTTGCAATTGTGCGCGTTTCCGATGGTAATATTATTCGTACAGTCGTATAAAATATATCCGTTAACTGAATGCATTAACTCAAAAAACCGCATACAAACCTCATTTTCAGTAAAACATAATACAGCAATGATTGGAATTGAAGAAATTCAAACAGTCGTAATAAAAAAAATCTATAATTTATACTATTTATTTAGAACTTTTACGATTCGTTACAAAAAAAATAAATGTATACATATTATATTACCTATGCCTGAATAATCGAAAAATAATTTTCTTTCAAAATATATTCATGGTTTTTTTTTTTAAAAATATTTAAATATTCCAAGTTTTCTTATTACGAGTTCAATATTTGTTTTGTGCAGAGTTTATGACAAAACGTGTACATGACATTTTTTTTTTCTCTTACTAAACATAATATTACGTATTTTTTGAAAGTTTAAACGATGCAGATACCTGTATAAAATAAAACAAAAAAAAAAAAAAAAAAAAAAAATATCATAAGAAAATACGTAAAATATTCGTATACCTATTTATTAAATTAAAAATTTGTTTGATTAAAATATTCTGCACGGGATCTCGTAAAATGTCAAATAAAAAAAAAAAAAATAATAATAATAATAATAAAGAAGCGTTGTTTGATCATTATACTCGTCAAACGGAGGTATTTATTTAGATCTTACAACGAGAGGGACCGTCTGCACACACTACGGTCCTTAATATTAATAATATATTAAATACCTACGCACCAGGTAGGTACTTTAATCACGTTCTCGAGTTAAAATAACGAAATTCTCGACTTTCAAATTAGATTGAAAATAATAAGATACGGTTTATTTGCCCGTTATAATATACATAAAAGGTCTGAGTAAACAGACATCAAAAAGTCATTTTATAATCACTCTGATACCGGTACGCTCGGTCAAATATCTTATAACATGTTATGGTACAAAAAACAACTCTAGCGAATACACGCGTAGTAATATACGTATAGAGGTGAATTGTTTTAAATGCGTTTTTTAGTCTTGAGATTACTTATAGTACCTGTAATATATATATACGTACGTATAGGAACAGAGTGATTGACATAACGTAAAAAAACTTGTTATCCTGAAAACTATTACGTTTTTTCGGAATTGGATTTTTGGAACATTGAAAAAATCGGCAGGTAGCTTAAAATGTTACATTTCCGTTATTTGTCGTCGTTTTTATTTCAGGGAGTGAAACCGCCACCAGCTTTTGATTTTCAAACGGTAACCTATATTGATAATTCCGTAAATATATGGGCGATTAGTTTCAATCGATTTCGGCGTTGAAATGTTTAATTTCCGTCTACCCGTCGACGAGTAATTCCGCTTTTGAGTTTGCGAATGTGCGGAACTTCAGGACATTATAGTTTTCAGTTGGGAAAACGGCAAACGAAAAATCTTCGTGAGATAAATGCTGTTATCGAAATGTCTCGTTAAAAAATGTCCAGAAAAACATTCAGTGTTATTACCATGCGGTCAGATACGGTTTAAAAATATAATATCACCTTAAAGTTTGTACGTTTTTTAGTTTTCTTTTACGCGGTTGGTTCGAAAACAAATGAGCAGCAGAGCTTCGTTTTTTAAGTCGAATTTCACCCCAGCCGACTTATTGCCGTTAAAATGTTTCTTGTTTATTTTTTATTTTTTTTTAATCTTTTTTAAAAAATTAAAAACATTTAACGGTTTAACATTTAAATTATTTAAGCATTCGTCCTGCTTTTCAATAAACAAATTAAAAACAATACAAATTCTTGACTTTTTTTTTTATTGTGTGGTTCAAATATAATACTCGTGTACAATTCTATTTATGACCAACAATAATACAAAATTGATGAAATATCTTATATTATATAAAAATATAATTTTTGTTTATAGATGTTTAACAATGAGTAAAATCTCTCGAGTTCAATCCACCATTTTTCGTGTTTTTCTTTTGTTCGAAACTATGAGTACTTATAGCAGTACACAGAAGTTTTATTAACGGAGGAGGAAGAATTGTGCTTATACAATTTTGTAACTGATTTTCACGAAGGAAGAAATTTCGGGTGGGAGAATTGGGTTATGATTCCTGAACTTCACCCCTGTATACGCCACTGGCTACAATATTTATGTTGTGATAGTGCTAATAATCGACGTATCTATGATTACAAACATTTAATAATTAGGACAGAGGACTTGTAGCATTTGCATAATTGTTTAACACTATTAAAAAAAGGAATATGTCTTATGTTTAGTCAAGGCTGGATTTGTACCTAATTTTATTTTGCATATAATTGTACATTTTGAGTATTTCAGTGCACGTTGGGTGACTTTTTAGAGCTTCTTTTAACTCTACGAGTCCTTTGTCCCACTAATAATCAACTTATTCAATATAAAATAATATTTTGATTTTGTGTGTGTTAATAGTTAATATATGTTTAACCGTTGAAGTCAAACAAAATGATACGTAGTTTGATTTTAGAAATAGTCGACGAACAATTCAATTTTCCAACATTTTTATTATCGTACAAATTTTCTCTCCTCTAGTGTTTGTAGTGCCATCTAGCAGATCGTTTTAAGTACTAACGTTGCTGCGATACTGTTCAGCTAGAGCGCGCTTGCAATGTGAACATCGGTTTTAAAGTTCTTGAAAATAATAATAATATAATGAAGTTTTTTGGTTAGTTTCTTTCAGTTTGAAACAGGATTTATCGCACTAAACGAATTTTATTAATTTTGAGAAATTTGTGAAATTTAAATCATTCCTTCACTCTATCAAAATCACATCATCCGTACAGTAGATAATTAGTTGCATTTGGCGAAATCTAGAATTTTTGTTTGTATTAAGTCTTAAGTTTAACCGAATTAAATCTGAGATCGAAAAATAACTCGGGTTTTCAACTAAAACGAAAAATGTTTAGTAGTACTAAATTTAAATAATGATCAATATTATTAATACAATAATAACTATTCAATATGATTTCGATGATGTATAAAGTAGCATCAGAGACCTACTCATGCTGGGCGAAAAAATTAAATTTCATATCAAAAGGAATACAACGTATATGTTACAGATTCAAACACGATATCAACTCAAAGCTTCAAATTTTGATAATTTATCGTTCGATATTGTTGTTGATTTTCTGGTCATAAACTGACAATTTTGAAAAATACTCCCATCCAATAGTATTATAATAATATGATATTATTTAATGACGTTACTATTATGTAGCCTTTCGTGTTAGATTATAAAATTAGTTTTACTGTTTCAGCAAACTCGTATTGGGAGGGTGAGAGGCGGGAATTGCTCATTACCGCTGTCTTCAAAATCCTGGAAAATGTTTCGCATTTATATTTTTTAGAAAATTTAGATTTCGTAGAGCAATAGGATTTGCAGCAAGTTCGCGAGATATATTCTAACAATCATTACGTCCGTCATTAAACGAGTTTTGCTATTGGTTTTTAATGGTCTAGATTCTGAGCTAAGTAAAAAATATAATGATTTTACTATTGTGTGTGGTTTATTTTTACTGTTTACATTTTTTCTTTCAGAATTCTTGCATTAATATAAATATGCCAAGAGACATTGTAGCATTTCGGATAATTAAAGACGCGATTTTTGGATTTCGCAAACAAAAGAAATGTAGGAAATACGGATAAGTATTTAAGGCGTGGCATTTTCAAGAGAAATATTGTTTCGAATTTCAAGAACTGCACCTTTTATAAAAGAAAATGTTATCTTGTTTGTAAGTATGAAAGTACGATTTTCCTTGTGGTTTTCTTAATAATTGAGCAATACTGGGGAAAAATGTATAGAAATAACAGGAAAGTTTAACGAAATAACGATTTCATTATTTTATATTATTTTTATTTTTTTTTTTTTTTGTGGTTATTTCATGGGTACTATACAGATAAAAACCAACGGAAAAATATTTGAAAATCTATCACTAAGTTCATTAAAAATTTTACTCGTTAGTCAACAAATAAAAGTTAATTATCACATACCTAGTAGTTTTTTCTTTACGAAAATCGTGTAATTATAAAGACATAAATTAAATAACTTTGTGTTTCCTACATTCCCAATTTCTCTTCTATCACAGTGTGGCACACCTATCAATAGTATGGGTTATTTTTTTTGTTGTTTAATTTTGTGTGGAAATGTCAGAGTTATCTTGTACGTGCATAAGCAAGAAATAGGATCAATTTATGTTAAGCGATTAACGTATTTACATCATTACTACACACTTCAATTACAATAAAATACAGTATTTTTCCGTTACTACGAGGCGTGTCCAGAAAGTAAGTGTACTCAATTTTTGTAGGCTTCAAAAATGTTTTTTAAAAAAAAAAAAATAACGTGGTTACATTAATATATTTGTGTGCTATTTTTCTACATAGTCACAATTTCTTTCAATGCAGATTGTGAGACGGCAGATTAAATTTTTTATGCCTGCCTCTTAGAACTCTGGACACGCCTCGTATAATTATTTGTCTGTTAATTAAATCGATCTCGTTTACTTCGAAGTTTATACATGAATTTTTCAGCCAACGCTATTTATCGGCTTACTATTGGATTACCGTGAAATCACCAAAAATATTCTTTGTCGTTGACAGGTTCTGAATTATTTCTAGTTGCATGTGACCAGGTGCGTTTACAAAAAAAAAAAAGCTCGGGAGGAGGGAGAGGGGATTAGGGTTTTTAACTTTTATACTCTTATAACAGAGCAGTACATACTTTTAATTGTAGGATTATTTATTTTTCTTTAAAAATGTCAAAATTGTATAACAATTATTTTTAACCTTTTACTTTAATCTATCACTTAATTTTACATTTAATATTTTTTTAACGAATACAGTCTAAATGTAACGCGTTATTCATATTTTTGTGAGGATAAGGCGAACTATGCAAGATCGTCGTGTCAGTTATAATTTTCTAAAAGCTGAAAATGAGGAAAAACACGAAAATTAGAAATTACAATATTAACAATACATACCTACTATCTAGTGATAAAATAAAAATAAAACCAAAATTGTATTTATCTTCCTCACTGACAGAAACCAGTTTCAAGACTATTAAAATCTACTTTCATTGTAATTTTCATGAAATTTCGGGGGGGAGGTTGAACTTCTAACCTCCCCCCCCCCTTTTAAACTTACCTGCATGTAAATATTCGTGATTTTAGATTCTGAAAAGAACGGGAAATGTATCATACGTATTTACCACTTTATGTGCTATACTCATCCCTATTTCATTTTTGTCCATAAATCTCATTCGATCGGAAAACTTTTACAACGCTTCTATCGAAAATAATAGCCCAGTAGCTTTATTGTGGCTATACAATTTTGATTATCAAATTTCGAACCTAATCTTCTTTTTATTTAGTTTAAAAAAAAAAAAAAAATAATAATAATAATTAGGTAATAAAATCTACTTGTGTAATAAAACGATATAGGTAATAGTTATAAAAGAGAATAGAACATTTATATGATCTGCACAAAGGAAAAAACAAATTGTATAATATTTCAAATTTTCAAATCGGATTTGTACATAATTTTTTTGCGCAGCGACAATTTCGGGCAGTCCGTGACGTTTTTACGTGGATTAGAAAAAATATAGGATCTGAGAGTCAACGGTTATTACGAACTTTCGATAAGTCCAGCTTGGTATTTGCAAAACATAAAAGAACGAGAACGTACGTATTATTATTGCATACAGTGAAACTTACAGACTGCTCGAAACATACAATCAACATCCGGTCTTTAGATGGGTTTCCGGGTGTACGCTTGTGGTGGAATAAAACGCTCTTAGACGTATAGAAATCGTACGCGAAAGTACTTCCTATTTGAAAATCGAAAAACGTTCCCTCGAAACTAAAATAATAATTTTCACGTTGCCCTTTTGTCGTTTTCGCGGCTACGTCCTGCCGCACACCTACCCATAAGCTTTAAAACTTAAAACGGGCGTTGAATATTTTATGAAAATGTTTGAATTCAAATATCTAAAGTAAATGGGTTGGGGGGGGGGTTATTGACATTTCGATCGACTGAGTCCACTTTCTTATTGCATATGCATTGTATCATTACTGTATATTATACGAAAGCTGTTCAAAAAGTAATGACAAAAACGCTCTACAGAAAAAAAAATATTTATTCTGTCTTCCGAGACTATACAAATGCTTTTTTTCGAAGGTGAATCCCCTCGATTATAATACCGCTTTTGTCACTTTTTGTACGCAAACGCCGGACGATTTTTCTCTCGGGCTCATTGCAGCGTGCCTTGAAGACCTATTGATAGGCGTATTCAAATTATTTCCGCCCTAGCGGAATCTTTACTTTGGGAAACAGCTAGACGTCATATGGGACCGAATCTGGACAAAAACGGGGAACGGAGTACAGTTGCGATGCCGTGAGCATTAAAAAAATTCAGAACAGTGTAAGCGACGTGGGGCCGCACATTGTCGTGATACACTAAAGTGTGACCAAAAAAAAAAAAAAAATCACGCACATAGACTCCGCGTATAATTTATAAAATAAATTACGGTGTAAAATAATGCATTTAAAATGACAAGTGGACTCAAAGTTCCTGGTATAAAGTTTCTTTTTTTTGATCGTGTCAATTACATAACACACGAAAGTTTTGTTTCGAGTAAGTATAAGTTTTTCGTTGTCAAAGTTTCATATATAAGTATACCGTTCAGTATAAATCAGACCGAAAACTTAAGACGACAACTTTAAAGTGAACCGTATAGCGACTAGCCGCTCTGTTTGAAATGTAAATATTTAGTAATATATAAAAATCCAAACGGATTTACAAATCAAACAATCGCGTTCCACATTAATAATTCCAACGCGCATAATTATTTAAAATTGAAATGACCATTTTTAATTGATGGTGACACATCTTTCAACGGTGCAGAATTTAAATTAATTTACAGAGATAAATGATTTAATGAAGTCATAGACGAGTCGAACCGTCAAGATTTTTAATTTAATTTGCATAAAAATGGCCACGCTTTGCCGGTTGCACCTCGACGCTGTTTCATTTATTATACTTCAATATTATTTGTACTCTGGCCCAAAAACGGTTCAAGATTAAACAAATTTTACCTATTAAAATATAGGTAATCATGAGTCGTATAATAAATCATAACGGTTACAGTTCGATTTTCGGACTAACGTGCGAATTATATGAGAAATCATGGATTATAAGTATTTAGTGGGACATATGTTAACAATGTTTTCGCAACATGATATCTTAAAATATTTCCAAGAAAACATAAAACACATATGATTACAATATTTACAAGTTCTGAATGTTGTGTGGGGGGGAAATTGTACTATTTATCAGGCGAAAAAAAATGATAATTATTATACATTTCTCGTGCTTAACATTTATAAACAATAGACACGAATAATAATTGATTACACGTATAACACGTATGATGGCCGCGTTCCAGAGGGAAGGGGGAGGGGGAATCTGTCCATTTTTTTTAAGTACAAATGCCATAAAGATGATTCCGGATCTTGGAAATAATTTGATTAAAACAAGAACGGAGCACTTCTCATTTATAAATTTCAATAGATATTCTCAAGGGTGAGATAGAATAATGGAAAACTAATTGGGAAAAATTAATTTGCAAAGATATAATAAAATAATATATTTTAAGAATCAAAATTTAAAATGACTAATTTAATTTAAATTTTAGATTCTGAGTGCATCTATTGGATATGCAATGAAGTTTTTTTTTATACAATAAAACAAATGTCTACAAGAAATCTTGATTCAATATGTAAGTGTAGCCACTTTTTTGAAAGAAAAAATTGTCATATTGACTAGATTTTAAATAGTAATTTTTTAATTTTCCAAGCAGTTTTCATAATATCAAGAAAATCCAGAAAAAAAGTAAGAAAAATGGGAGAGTTTACGAAAATTATACTTTTAATATTTTCAATTTTGTTTTTTGTTGTAATTCAGTTAAAAATATTTGTAGAGACTTGAAACTAGGACAGAAAACTTATATTTGCCTTTTCTTGCTGTGGTAAAACTATTGAACAATTTATAGACATTTTAATTTTACGAGTTGTGTAAGTCATTTTTATTCGGTAGAATTTCCTCTGTGGATAAAATTGTTTTACCAAACTGTAATGCTTGAGAATTGTAATGCTATGAGGTACATTAAATGTTGTACTTTGTGGTAAAAAACAAAATTTTGTTTAGAAGCTAATTGGTTTATCACTTTTAATTATTCATTGTATAGAAAATATTGTTGATTAAACAGCTTTCAAAACGCTTCTTAAAATAAAAGTATTTTTGACTTGATCATCTTACATAATATGTATTAATTAATATATTATATTAATTAATATTATTATTATGATTGTTATTCATATTATTACTATATTAATTATTAATTATTTAATGTAAAAAAATACATTTAACTTTTAAATTGAACTGTTTTACTGTATTTATACAATATATATATATGCAGTCTTCTAAGCTAATAGAAGTTGAAATGACATCATTCATACAAATTGTAAGTTTTTGTTGACCAAAGCGGTGGTATTCAATTGTAAACATTTTTTCACCCCCCCTCCCCTATGTAACTGACCCGAATATGACCCTGAGCAATGCTTTAACAGAGTTTCGCTCAGAATCGTTTTTTGTAGACAATGCATAAATTTGCTTAGGTATACATTAAATTTCTTTCAATATCCTATCTTGACAACTTCTCATCTATAACAGTGGTCCACCTATCGTGCGAAGTATTTCCGTCTTTTTTTCTTATCAATCATTAATTAATTAAGCAATGAAAGTTTGGAATGGTTTAAAAGTTATTTGAATAACAGAAAACAAAAGGTTAATGTTTATTTATTTATCTCTTAATGGTTTTTTCAGCGACGAACGTGAAATTACCTACGGAGTCCCTCAAGGCAGCGTTTTAGGCCCAGTTCTTTTTATTCTGTACATTAATATATTATGCAATTTTAATATAGACGGTACGGTTGTTTCATACGCAGATGGTATGTGTCTACTTCTCTCTAATGATACCTGGGATAATGTTAAATTTATAGCAACTGTTGAAATTACACAAAATATTTTAGAGATTAACTGAACAAAAACTGACGCTAAACATAAATAAAAGTGTATTCGTAGTTTTCTCTATAATAAATATTTATGTACCTATGGGCTATAAATGATATTGTAAACACTTGTGTGATGCACATCATAAACTCTCAACCTCCTGTAATTGCTTAAACTATAATTAAAGAAACAAGAGTAAAATATTTAGGGTTAATTTTTGACTGGAATTAACATTGGAAAACACATGTTTCGGATATGGTTATGCGCTTAAGGTCTGTCATATTTAAAACGTATAAACTTAACAAAATATTATCCAGAGAAACTATGCGCACTGTTTATAATGCGTTGTACAAATTAATTTTTCAATGTGGCTTAATAGTCTGAGGAGGTTGTTCTGAAAATACATTAAGACAACTTATAACACAACAAAATCATGCTGCTAGGATATGATAAAATACAAATGTTTTAACAGGTTCATCAATTTCCAACTTTAAAGAGATCGGTGTATTACCGGTTAGGTTGCTGTATAGACAATTTGCTATCCTATATGTTTCTAAGAATAATAGTTTTTCACAAATTAATGAACGTAAAATTAAGGCCTATGATATTAAAGTTGAGTATACGAAAAAAATGTTTTCCAAACATTTTTTGGACTATTTAGGTCCATACAGTTTTGATGCAATGCCATTGTGTCTTAAAGAAAATATTATTTTTAATCTAAAAAAAAAATCAGGATACCTAAAAAATAAAAACTCAATTGTAAAATAGTTAATAAGCGAACTCTGAATTTAAGATATTTTTATTTTATTCTTGTTTTATATAAATGTAAATTAAATACGAATTTAATGCATTATGTAAATAACAAAATAACTCAATTATCCCGACATAAGTTTTGTTCAAGGTAAATTATTTAATTTTAATATGTTACCATAAAAATATTTTGTAATGTAATGTGTTAATTTGATTTAATAAAAAAAGAAAAATTAGTATTTAATTTAATTATTTCGCCCCCCTCCCCACCATAGTCAAGGTCTGAAGACGTCTCTGATATTTGATCGTAAAATTTGGTATACTGTGCTAAAAACTGAGTAGTCGTTATTTTTATAATATTTATTATGTCTTCTAAATTTTTCATTCGATTATTAAACTTTTGGAAATATTAATCTCCAATTCGATATTAAATATCGACTATAAATTATTAATATGCATTTTATATTCCTGGTACAGGTGCTATGAGTTATAAACGTAAAGAAAAATAAAAAATCGAAAATCGGACTCGCACTATGGATTTGAATTTTAAATTAACCGTGAAAAATTCGATAAAAAACAAAAAAACTTTCGATCAAATATAGAATTTACTACAAATAAACAATCCATCGGTTTTAAAATTTGAATAGTTTATTATAATATATCAAAATAAAACGCACCTATAAAATATTTGGAAGCAGTTACCAATGACGTACACGAAACGATTTTTTTCATAGACCGAGTTATAGTAATAAATTTGTAGCGATATTTTGCGTCATACATCTGTCATCGAATTTACACGTACCTACGTGGCATTCGGTATAACTGGCAAGGATTATACTATACATTTTTACGGACCGAATTAAACTACACAATATTCCGAATGGAATATTGAAAACACGTAAGTAAAATCAAAAGCGCGGGATATCAAGTTGTAAAATCCATATAGTAAGTAAACGCATAAATAAAAACAATAAAACTTATTTTATAAGATACTCTCCTCGGAAAAACGCAGTAAACGCCAAATTTCGATAAAAAAAGAAACGAATTGCCCAGTACAAAATAAGACTTTCTAAAATACTAAACATGTTTTTTACGACTAATAAAAAAAAAAAAAATACTGAGAAAAATTATTAATTTCGAAACAAAGAAATCGAAATTTTCCCAACACTATGGGATTTTAAAAATTAGTTACGTACGACAGGTTAGAGAGCTGCATATAAACTGCAGATTTAAAGAAAACCCGTACTCGATTGTCGATATTGAAAATAAAAATGGTTTTTCGACGTGGCAATTAAAAAATAAACGAGAGGGTATAAATAACGGAGGGTATTCTCAGTCAGCTTGTGTAACAGCCGATGTGAAATCTTAAATCTTAAATATTTTATAAAAAAACAAAATAAGGAATACTCGTGAAAGAAACAAGGTTTCTGGACATTTAATACACGTGAGAATCTTCAAAACGGTATTTAAAAAAAAAAAACTTTTATTTAGTAAAACTATTGTCAAATATTCCCCCCAAAAAAGACTGTGACGTATTGTGTGTAGTGACTAACAAAATATAATATATTTTTCTTTTATTACTTTTTTATACTTTCAGCGTATCAAGTAAATTCAAACTCGAAAATAAAATTTTTGTTTTGTAGGTGCGTTGAAGTAATGAAGTAATGCTATTTCGATTGAATTTTAACATGAATTTTTCCACGTTTTCACGGACGAATAATGTTTTATTTATCATTATATTTTATACACTCCTACCAACCCTACAACAGTGGCGGATCTAGAGGTGAATTTTAATGGGACGTCCTAAAATAAAAAAAGTGATACTAGTGATGGGTGCAGCCACTGTAGTAGACGAGAAGTTGAGAAGGTAGGACACATAAAATTATTTAATTCTGTAAGTATCAACAAAACATTGCCAACACGTTTTTTGATTGAAGTACTTCATAGTAGAATCAATTCATTCATCGCATCTCACCGGTTTTCTAACTTCCTTTTTTTCTAAAAAAAACTGGTTATTTTTTTAAAATCAAGATTCGTATTAACTTCACTATTGTATACCTACCCGCATGCTACCGAATAGAAACCAATGATTATTTTCCAGTATTATTATTATATATAATAATGGCCACGCGTTCGCTCACAAAACACAAAAACGTCCATATGCACTTAGGTCCACTCGCTTGTAATGCATTATATTTATGTGGACCATAGAGAAGCCCAGCTGTGGTATAGTCCCGGTATATAGCAGGTGTACCCAGCACGGTAACGTTTATCAATTATAATACAATGATATTAAACAAAACGAACGGTTACGAGAGTGAGACACTCCACAGGGTTCGGTTTTCATAGCTTATTTTTTTGCCCATTATTTGTTTCATTTTGTCTCGTTTTAGATTCAGAATGTAGCGAGGGGTCTATTGGTTTTACTATAATATGTGTTTTATTGTCTTCCTGTGAAAAATTTTTCTAAAAAAAATCTTGCTTCAATGTATGAGCCCATTTTTTAAAAGATAATTTTCTATAGTTGTTATTTTTTACTATTTCCCATTTAACCATATTGTCTTGTTGATTCAAATGAAAATCTAGATGCTATAGGCATATTTACAGAGATGCGCTTGCTTCCACACGTACTTCTTGGAGGTTTTCAAGTTCATGAACATGTGTATATTGGATATATCGAACAGTAAACAGATATTGTTATTTTTCTTTAAAAAAATAAATATCAATTTAAAAAAAATTAAATAATATTTCTTACGACATTTTCTGCATAAAATTACTTATCAATTATATAAAATGAAAATTATTTATTTCTTTGTTAAATAATAAAAAACTGTATTTCATATATTTTATAATTATTTTTTTATATTTATGCACCTTTATTGTCAGTATTTGTTTGATAGTGAATAGATAAATAAAAGTATCACTTTGCAAAACTATTAGTTAGTAACACATGTCCAAACACCCCCCCCCCACCTTCAACTTGACTCTTTGCGTTTTACTACCAGCCACTATGCAATAGCATTTGACAGAACGAAGTCTGTCGGGTGAGATAGAATACATTTATATATATTTATCTAAAAACGAATGTTAATTTCTCGTGGGGGGGAGAGTTGGGGAGGTACAATGTCAATAATAATAATCCTACGACATCTTATGCTTTTATGATTTCCGGTACGCTCTCGAAGCCCTCCCTCAATCAAAATATATCGTCCTAGTCGGAAGTTTGTACAGTATACTTGTTAGTTTATATACTGTCGTGAATTTCCGCATGCCTGACATAAAAATAAAGTATAATATTAAACCTTGGTCACCGAAGAGAATGTTGTTTTTTTTATTATTATTATTATTATCTGATACTCTAACGTCCGTAGGTATATAAAGTACAAAATTCCCAACGTGATTATTTTCGTGCAGACAATAATGATAAATAATGATAAATCGCGACACGCTTTTAAAAAAAAGAAACTATATCATATAGTATGTTAAAACTGTTTTAGCCTAGTTCTTCTAATTTTTCATAAAATGAATTCAGGGACAGCACGTGACATTAACAAAAACCGACGGAGGGGTGTCAAAACAAATTTGCTGATTCTGAATACAAAATTTATTACCTTTAAAACATGTGTTTTCACCGGGTTTTTTTTTTTATCGTTTGGTAAATTATACATTTGAGAATAGTTATTAACGATTTCCTTGTAATTAAATAAAAAAAACCTATTTTAAAATTAAATTATCGTGGAATAGTCGACTTAGAAGTCTAAATTTTAAAGTTTTTTTGAGGGGGATTCCACTCCTTCCCCCCAATGAACCCCACTATCTCTGCTCCCGGATGACCATTATGAATGTAAAGACAATTTGATTTTAGAGTATACACATTTTTTTTTTCACTCTCGTATCCTCTAAACTTTTTTCCAATTCAAGCATTACAAGGTGCACATATAGCTCCGTTCAAATAACTAAAATACTAATAATAATAATACTCACGATGTAATTACAGTTGTAATATCGTAATGTTCACTAACCTGTATCTGTAACAAAAAAATAATAAACATTTCATGGTTAATAAACATGATATGAACACAATCTATTTACTTAAACACAAGATCGATGTTTACTCAAATAAAGCCATTACCTCCTGACTTACAATATATTTTATTTAAACATTCGACAAAATCAAATTAATCGTTGTGTCGGCGAAAAACGGACATACAACAGTTCTGTTAACATATTATAATATCATGACGCGTTCCGTAATCGAAATCGATTGTTATTGTTATTGTTATTTTTTTTTTTTCTAAGATGCGATATTTATAATGTTTCAATTTTATAGCTCTTAAATATCCATTTAAACGAAAAAAGTACGATAAAACGATTCAATTTAGGTACTTAACATTTTGTGAGTGTGTCGAACTCAGTAAGGAGAATTGAAGTAGTCGGAAAAAAAGTGTCATTAAAAGCTAGACCAAAATTTAGTGTTTAGGTTTCGATTTTGAAAACTGATTTGCATTGATTTGCAAAGAATTTACTAAACTTTGACGGATCTGATTTTAAATATTCCGAAAATTGTATGTGTTATACGATAAAGAAATCGGAAAATAATTACCATGTTAATTTCGTTCATCGATATCGCAGATGAAAACAAAAAAAAAGGAAAATTTATAATTGCCCCCGTAATAGTCTAGTAAAATGTTTAATCAATCTCAAAACCTTTTTCAAAATTAATACCGGACAAACACAATCCTTATTGAGTCATTTTTTCGAACTTTTCGGTATAAAACGTCATATTTGTCCATAAAAACGATTTTATTCCCTGCCCATAAATGGATATAAAGCAAGAGATCAATGAAAAATTATTATCTTTAATACGGGCATTTAAAAGACAAAAGAAATTTTTAATTTGCCTTTTGAACATTTAAAATGTTTTTTTCAAATAAGCGTTTAAAATCGTGTACATAATATTTAGTCTTTTTTTTTTCCAAAATAATTATAAACGGATTTTAATAGAGACAATATTATTATATATTATTAAATATTCAAATTGCTAATTTATCGAATTCGCATAACCGTTCATTAGCACTTAAATTAACGACCCGGCGACGAGTAAATTGGTTTTACACTGAATCCGCGAAGACGGCCAGAACGAAATTTATTATTATTTTATAAAATAACGAGCTTCCTGACGGTAGCCGGAATTATACTGTAATAGCGTATAGCTAAGTGCGCGCGTTTTTAAAAAAAAAAAAAAGGAAAAATGTCGGCGGTGCTCGTGACGATACGTTTATATTGTATATTGTACCGTACAACGATAAAAAATAATCTATGAGTCATCTATTATTACTAACAGTTTACATACACGAAACTGCGCGGAAAACCAGTAAAAAAAATTTCCATCCGGACCTTATATTCATAAAGCAGAGCAGTTACATTAAATTTTGATGTTTTGAAAAAAAAAATAATAAATATTTTTCCGGTGTCGGGTCGGGGTTAAGTCTGCAGCGGCTACAGCAGCGGCGACAAAAATAATGGCGACTTAATGAATTCGTTCGGGGGCGTTAGACGTTCGTAAAAAAAAAAAATTACAAGTTGTTAAGAGGTCGAAGAGCTCATAAAAAAAAAAACCCATCGTTTCTGAATACTAATTCGTATTGATTTTAAAACGGTTTACGTGTACTTCTCTACTTATACGTATATAGTATACGTAATTTAATATTTTCTATGTATATAAATGCAATGTTAGGGACCTACCGGGTTCACGATGACGGCGCGAAAAAATAAAAAAAAAAAACCGAAAAATCGCGTTGAAAAAAATTAGAGAAACATGTCGAGCGCTCATTATGGCGATGGCAGTGGTGGTGATGGAACGACTTTTGACGTCCCGGGGCAATTCGAGACTTTTCGATATCGCGTCCGGGATCGTAAAACCGAATCGGAAAATCTCTCGGTAAAGTACCGAGGAAAAAAAAAAAAACTGTCGAGTAGCGGTGGGACGGGACTCGGTCGTGTAAATAATGGTCGCCCCGGTAAAACTGACCGCCGCGCCATACTCGTATAAGATTATTATTACCGCAGAGCAGCCTCGTCTTTTTCGTGACGCCGTTTGTTATGCGTCTTTCGCCGTAGCAGTCCCCTGCGCCATTAAACCCTAACAACTACGGACACCGACCGACACCTGTGACGAAACAAAAAATCAAAATAAATCCTCTATCCCCCTACCTCTCCCCCTTTATCCCATTGCACACTCCGGGACGACAAATATAATGTATAGAATATTTATTTTTTTTTTAAAAAAACTGTCTTTTTGTCGAATAAAAAAATAAGCTTACGAGAATAATGTTTTTTTTTTTTTTGTTCGTTATTCATATACGTATAATAATAATAATATGTTAACAAACCTAGATCCGTTATTATCCGCATATTAGAGTAGCGGACAATGCGTGTACGCGGGGTAATGTTTGAATGTCGAAATATTATTATAAATTAGGGTTTTTTTAATTTTATTGTTAAATTAAAAATCAAATGTTTTACTTCGTGTCTAGTAGACGGGTAAAAGATTAAAGCGAGTCGCATAAAGAGACGGACAAAGTAAACGGAGACCCGGAGAAATGTGCATTGAGAACAATGTAAATATTAGAGAGATAGAAACCGAAGATAAATGGAAGAGGCGTCGTTTAGTTGATCGAATGACCCAACATTTACCCGAATAAGGCATGGGTACATCATTTGGTCGATCTATTATTATTATTATTATTATTTTTACGGGAAATTAATATATTGCGTTTACAACTCTATGTGAGCGAATACCTATATTCCGTGTGACCTGAATATGTACGTTTCGCTAGGGATGTAAAATATCCGACATATTTTATGTTATAGGTTATCGATTAAAAATCATTGAAAAAACACCAAACTAGAAAATAAACAAATTCGTTTATATATATATATATAAAACGTGAGCATTAGAGCTCTGTAACTAGAGACGAGTTATATTACATTTTAGTCTGTAAGAATATTTAGGAATCGATTATTCCTGTAGAAATATAAAATTTGAGCATACAACAAAAATAGTTTGAGAGGAGGAAAGCTGAAAATTCAAAAATATAAAATATAGCACAATAGTCCATAATTTCGGAGGAATATTCCTCAAAAATTAAATACAAAATAAATAAAAAAAACTGTAATTAATTTAGTAGACATTTATGAATGCTTACTCTATAGATTTGATTTACTCCTCACAGAAACAAACTAACATGTTATATATTATTTATGTACCTATAAGAAAAAAACCGCCCTTTCATACATAACCATAAAAAAAATATACCAAAGTATAAACGTAAAACCCGATCAATATTAAACACATTGTGATATAAGAATTCAATATAATATGTTTTATAAATTGTGTTCAAGAACCTTTTTAATTATCGCAGTTAACGTTAACTGAGAAGTCTCTAAATGTGGAAAGGCAAATGTATTAAATATGTCAGGTAGGTATCCATATAAAATTCGTCAAACTGTATAATGGATAAGCCCGAAAGAAGTCGTGTGAGCCAAAAAAGGCAGCCAAAGCTCTTGAAGATCCGTTATAACTAGAGGAGAAGAATTTTTACTATAATATATTATATATTTCATTTATAATATTATTTAAAAATATACGATAATATTTTTATTTTATTTTTTAAAAAATGACTAAAGACAGTCGATTACGAAATACATGATATTACTTATTTGGCATTTACTAGGCGGATTTTGAGTTTCGAGTCATATACGATTTATTACAATATTTTACAATACTTATCGTTAAAATGGCATTCTTAAAACTGACATATCAGTTGTCAAATAATATAAGAAACGGTTAAGATCTCGTTTAATGTATGTCGAAATCGAACAATACATAAAACATTCTGTCTTTCTAAGTTTGCTACAGACTACTACAATAATAATTTGATATCTTCTTTGACTTTCGTTTCAGTTACAGTTATATCAACCGGACACACGACGTTTACGAATGTCTGCAGTCTGTGCATTTTTCAGGAAATTGGACCAGACAGATGATACGCATAAGTTTGAAACATAGTTTAGAGATATTTACGAATCTAGGAACAAAAGAATTTTGTTTTATAAGTTTTATTAAAATATTATCTAGTACAATCCTATAGAACTATAAAATATAAAGGGTAAAATAATAATATTTGTTTATATCGCCTGTTCATAATTTTGAGTTCTGGATACGTACTTTTGAGAACAGCATTAGTATAGTGTTCAAGTTATTATTAGTATATATGAATATTAAATATTATAATAAGTTTCTATATTACTTTTTTTTATGCAAATTACGCACTACCACCAGTGTCACCGAAAGAAGACTAATAACGTTCGAAAGTCTAATAAATACACATAAAGTAATAATATTTGTGGACCGATTTAAGATAACAATAAGAACCATTAGTCATAAGCTTCATACGAGTGCAATAAAGAATCAAATGATTTGGACACGGTGATGTGGAAAAAGTGTGATACATGAAGTGTAGTTTTGACTGTGCAAGGAACCCAAGAAATCTCGAAGACGGTCAAGGAAAAAATGTATGGGCGTTGCGGAAAAGACTGATAGAATGGGAGTAACAAGATAGTGGAGAGACGTATACTTTAAGATAAATTAAAGCGGAGGGAATTTCTAATGGTGGCATCTCTCTGCGGATGGGAGTATTTAAATGTCAGAAGAATATAGTTCCCTGTGGACTGTCTCTTTATACAGTATTCCATCTTGTTATACGGATTTTTATATCTCTGCGAGTAATATTCTATTGTTTTCTTCCCAATCAGACTTGATGTCAGAAATTTTTTTTTTTATTTTCACTCCGATCAATAAGAATTAAAACTATAACTTCACCAGTTCAACATTTTCAAAATTGACAGTTTGTAAAAGATATTATTTTTCGAAATTGAACATACAATCTTATCTGAATGGTAGTTTCATATAGTAGATAATAGCCGTTTTAATTTCTAACACAATAAATCGCTTTTGTAACACGTAAAGGACCTTTTTTTTTCGAGTTTATAGCGGTGCTACGAGGGGGTATTTCGCTCTCGCGGGCAGTCCTTCCCCTCAATACGTATAGGACCTATACTATCATATACCTGTCATGTACCTATGTCCTATACGCTATACGTGTAAAATTAAATGAAAACACGCGTATAATAAAAATAGTTACCTATCACTAAAATAGTTAAATTACAATTGTAATTCCCTGCAGCGTATTATATGGTAGTTTATTGAATGTAATTAATCACTTCTCTTTTATACAAATCGGTCATTGTAAAAAAAAGGATTCGTCGAAACGTAGGTATGTATGTTAGATTGATGCAGTTTGGTATAATATCTTTTAAAAAATGGTTATTGGGAAATTTCGAAAAGTAAATGAATAAAAAGGTATTGTTTTGTTTTACCAGAAATTATTCGAAAGAAAAAATCCGTTTGAAAAAAAAAAAACCTCGACGATTAATATAGCTTTAAAAATCCGTAAAACACGACGGGATGCTCTGCAGTTGGCTAAAATTTAATTTCAATAGACAATTATATTATGCAGGATAAAAAACAATATCGATTAAAAGGAAAATTATAATGTCTATTATATAATAATGTAGCTCGGTGTAGCTATACTCATTCAAATTTACAATAATTACAGACACATTGTTCGACATTTTCAATTTTTTCAACGTTCGCGTGACAGCCGAAATGGTAATAATAAAATCTTACATAGATAGGTATTCGTGTGAAATAACATATTTCACAGGGCTGTGAACAGTTGGCGTATGTCATTATCGTATATACGGAATCCGTGACGTATTTGCCTATATAGTCACGCCTGCCGCACATAGGAATCCCGCGGTTCTAGAATTACGAGTCAATGCCGCTAACACAGGATCGTCGCCAACGTATTTAATAATGATAATGATAATAATAATAATAATAATAATATTAGTAATAATAATAATAATAATAATATTGCTATCACGTGGAGGGTAGTTCTGTGCGCCTGCAAATTCCACGGTCGGTGTACGGGCGTACGGAATAATCAATAAACGGATAGGCCATTCGATCATGTCGCGTCTCGGGAGGGAATTTATGTTTGAAAAATCGAAACTTTAGTGGGTCGTTATTCAGGGGTAAATTTTCACGGACCTTAAACAGTCGCGTGGGGGTGTATTCGACCTCTGTCGAAAATAAACCTTCGACAAATGCAATAATAATAATTTAATTCAATTTAAATATGTAAACGCCCTGAGGGCGGTGGTAAGAGAACAATAATTAGTACAAACATTTGAATTCAGTGATGAAAAGATGTCAAGCTAAGTATGGTTGAGTATGATTGAGACGACGCAACATCCCATGGAAACGTCGACTGTGGTCATAGACCATAAGACGTGAGGTGTGCCAGAATGGAGAATTACGAGTGGAGTGCGACGAAACCATGTAGCGGTGTATAGTGAATATAGCGGTAATATAGTTTTGTATTTATTTTAATTTTATTTTTGTGCTATTCAATTTTTATCCATATTTATGTATCATACACGGTAACGTCTTTGAATTTAAAGATAATGAACTTTCTTTACATATTTAACGAATTGCAGACCCCTCACGCGACTGCAAACGTTAAAAAAGGCACGCGCATGATTATTAAGGATTAAAGCACGGACACAAATATGTACGATGTCTGTTGAAGACGATTAATACACTTATCATTGAAACGTATAATTGTAATATCCATGCGTTTGAATTAGAAGAAAAATCCGAGAGACAAAATAATCGAAGAAGAAACACAAGAAAAACAATTTAATATTAGTTTAAATTTGTTGCATTGGAATTTGACATCAATAAAAGACAAACATAGATGATATATAATATCATCATCAATGATACTAATTATAAAAATAATTTGAACAATAAAAATACGCGTGCATAATCTTAAGAAAAAAAAAGGGCAGATAATGGTCAGTCACTCTTATAGCTCTTACCCTACCAGGGAAAAAAAAACCTCAGGCACCTTGTATGTAGTCGGTGGATAGGCATTTCTATGCGTTTTTTTTAGTTTGAAGCCCAACAAATATCTATACTATTACCGAAAATCACTATCGTCATCACTCCACTCTTGAAAAAAATGAGTAATAAATTGTTAATACGTGTTATAATAGTATAGATGTTTACTTGAAACGCACAGTACTATATAATGTATGGTATTGTATGTTATTAATGTTGGAAAATAAACACATTCTTTGTCACGCCACTGTGGGTACATACTTATTATATTTTCATGATTCTTGCGTATGACGTGCATGATCTATTGCAAAATGGTTTTTTTCCACCTTGTGATCTCGGAGAAAAAAAGAGAGAGAGAGAGAAACGTGCGTCCGATGACCGGGCCGTAAAAATGTCTAGAAATTATTTGTTCGTCTGTAAACCGAGAGGGGAAAAAAACAAACTGAGGAAAAAAAACAAGCTGAAACATTTTTTTTTTTTTTTTAAACTAATACCGCTATACATTATTTTGCATAAGTATAGATGTATGTATAGTCGAATTGCGGAGACATTTGCTCCTGTCATACGGACGTTTTCTGTTTGTTTTACGTTTTTTTTTTCTTTTTACGGATCGATATATTACATTATTATTATTGGAAATCTCACCCTACGAACCACTCAAAGCACTAAAATACACCGCCGAGTATAGGCAGGTATATTTATTTTGTACTTTTATCGTTATGAATATTTCATTCGCGTATCAGTTTTCTCGCTTATATAATATTATTTCCCTACGTAAATAATAAAAGAGACGTCTAAAGACGGAAAACTTTTCATTAAAAACTTGTTTTTTTCATCTGCGAGAATAAAATTCATTTCACCGACATAAAAATCAAAAAGTAATAATCCAAAAGGCTATTAATTTTTTTCCTTACAAAATCGAATTCAAATCTCGAGAGAAAATGTTTTTTATACGAAATCGCCGATTTTATGACGAATATTTTTAACGGCGACCGCATCATGTCACGGGAAATCGTTCGGGATGCATACGGTTTTGTCAAGATACCTATATTCAAATTAAAGTATTTTAATACTTCGAACAGTATTCGAACAATTTTGGAAACAATATTATAGTGCACGCATACTGAATATTGGATAATCTATTTTTGTATTTTTTTTTCACTAAAAAATACTATTTTATACTGAAACCAACAATGGTTTTCCATTTTTAATCTAAATCTTAAAACGCAGATTTTTACGGACACACGAGACACAATATTACAAATGTACAGTATTGTTTAGTTTAAATTTTCAATTGAAATAAAACAATTGGTGCGGTCCTTTTGTGTTTGTTTGTAAACGTTGTATTATTAGTTAAATTCACTAGAGAAATTTACATGTTCCGAAGCTGACGGAAAAAAAATTCGAATAAATTCTATTCAAATACACGGGAATTCCGAATACAAAATAAAAATATTTTTTATAAGACTGCTGAACGTACTTCATGTATTACAGCAGTAATTCATTTCTTTAAAAGCTGATTTTCGAGTCGGATATACATATTATTATTTTATGATTGTTATTCGTTTTTTTTTCAATTGATTGCTATTTTGTATTAATTATTTGATTTGAAGATTATTGCCAGACATCATTATTTTTCAACTGCTTGAACATTTGATCGCTACAAAATATTTAAACAATATTCATGAACAGCCTGCTAAATTATTACAGTGGGATATTATGTAGAAGATAAAGAGGCTCTCCGTAACATCCGTGAACTCAGCACTCAGCACGGTGTTGTGCTCGGCCAACACACGTAAATACGCTTACGGATAGGTTTACCCAGCCGTAAAGCATATTAATGTAACATGTAATTATTATTATTTTAACAACGTCTTTGGTATTTTCGACGGGAGACGATTTTTCCGAGTGCTTTTTCGTAAAAAATGCATGTTAACTTTAAGTAGGCAGGCAGCTACGCATACGCATATAAATATAGACACTATAGGAGTGCAGTGTTTTTCATTGTGCACGAGTTTGTTCTCCCGTGTTGCGTCAATTACCTACGTACAAATGAATAAAGTTTCGTCGAGATTTGTTCGTCAAGAGCACCGGCAGCCAGCAGCTAGTGGCGCCGTCGACGAGCGCCCCAAGAATTTTTAACGAAAACGGCGGCGTTTTGAGACCCCCGCGGCGACAGCTGCGGTCGAAGTGCCGTGCACGCTGTAATTAGGTTAAATTTGTATTTGCGTCTACCGCTATAAATATTCATGTTTAATTATACGAATCGCATGTCTATAATAGGTGTATAATATTGTATTTTACGTAACGCAACCCGTCGTCTGGATTCTCTAATTCCATCGTAATACACCACAGGGTGTCTCGCAGTGTTTTACGGTTTTTCGTCCCTGTTAATATTCGGTTTTTACTTTTGCGTTCCGTAGCAACATATTCGGTACGGTTATTTTTTTCATAGTGCTCCCGTATAGTGGCAGGTAGAATGGAACTGCCTGTTTTGACACTCCGAATCCGAATCTACAGCCGTGTGGTCGATTCGCACTCGGACCGGGCGCATTTGTCTTTGATAGTTGAGAAACTCAGACATATCGTCGGCGTCGTCTTCAAATATATCTCTAATAAACCCACTGCGACGTACAGCTAACGACGTGTAGCTGAAAACCGGAAAGACCGAAGGAATCTGCGTGTACATGTCGCTGGTACACGAATGGCCATTAAAAATATAAAAGAAAAAGTTCATAAAAAAATGACAGAAACGAAATTCCCCTATCATTTATTTATCAAGAGTATTGTTGTGATATACATATATAGTTGTAATTTAAAAAGATATCATTTTTTTTTTTTTTTTTTAGTTTATTTTGAAATTTATTTTTATTGTCGTTATAAAAATAACAAACACAAGTCAAACAAAAGAACAATAATTATTCGTGGTGTAACACTATAGCTCTTGAGCAAATGGATTTTTCATAAATATTTATTTTGGGAAATGTCGAACGTTTTGTATACGGACGGTTTATAATAATATTAACAATACCGTGCGAATTTACTTTAATATTTTATTTCATTATTAATATTATTTTTTTTTTTTTAATAAATATTATTTCGAGTAAAATAAAAACTTCAAAGGTACATAATGTATGCATAAAAAAAATAAATACCAAATTCGTCGCAGTAGAACTCGAAACAAACGCTTTGACTCCGGTTAGGTTTTAATCCACCGGCACGAGCGCGATTATAACAATATCACGATGCCTATACCCGTACGGTATAGGTACTCGTAGGTTTACGAAAATGTCAGCCCGCGAACGCTATTTTTTTAAAAAAGAAAAAACCGTTCAACGCCATTGTCCGGCGCAGAGAGCCGCTCAAAGGTACCGAGAACAATGCCTGCGCCGGGCCTACACCAAACGGTCGTTTTATGTTATCGTAATGGCCTCCGCGAAATTCGTTTTGCCGTTTTCGATTAGCGGCGTCATTAAAATGTATTAATATTATTGTTACGTCCGTGCGATTATTTCGCACTTTGAACGCGCGAACAACACGGCCCGGTACAATAATAGGTATAGACCGGTATAATGAGTAGGGTTTTTTTTTTTTAATTTTCTTTTTTTTTTTAATTTGTTTTCGTACGTACAAACGCATATAGCGACGCTTTTATTCCGTGCAGCCGTTTTTCGCGCGTCGTTGAATCCACGGGAAAACGCGTGTTTCACCGTTCGGAACGCGATTTTTTTTTTAAAACCCTGTGTAACGTTACGATAATAATTGTATCTCTTAGTCAATCATTCTCGATTTCGCCGTTTGACGTCATCGCTCGAACGTCCCGAGGGAACCCCCCTACCTACATGTTATTATTCATTTTATTTTTTTTTTTTTCATAAAACGCCAAACGGCATCACAATACGGCGTTTTGATTATGATTATATATTCCGCGTCAGTCGTCTATGAAATACCGTTTTACGTTATTTTTCGATACTGAGCGCGCGGCGAATACGCTAATGATTTTCCGGTCGACGTCGGTTTTCCGGCGGCCCGCAGAGGAAATGATCCGGCTTTATTTTCAGAACGCGTTTTCTAGATTTGCCCGACAAGTTCCCGACAGACAACAATAATAATATTGATGACGATACATGGCTTTTTTGTAATTGTGTCGATGTCCGGATCACACGGTGAGAGAGACACGATTATAATAATAAAATTAAGTACTATATCCATAACCATGCAATTTGACCAGTTTACCGGCCCGACATTGGTTTTTGTTTGCAACGAACAATGATTAATCGTCGGTTTCGAGTGTCGGTGGATAAACTATATGTACCCTACTATAACCTATACGGTCCGAACTTTCCACATTGAACAACAGTGAGTGGACCTGCCTACGGTGCGGCGAAGTATGTCCGGATTTCCGTTGAACGGAATTTCCCGGAGAACAGATCGATCACTCCTAAAAATTAAATTGGGAATAAAAAACAAAAAAAAAAAAAAAAAAAAAACAAAAACGGTTTCCATCCGCGAGAGTGTTATTTCTCAATCATCAGTATTCCCGTACAGTAATGAATACCAGACAGCTAGATAATAACCGACGTTATAAATTCACTTACGAATCGTCACGCACGTGTTGGTCACTGTTTACGTTATTGTCTTATCGATAACCTTGATAATAATGCGATATGTTGTGTTGCACTTGATGTATATTTCGGTCTTACTCATCGGCGAATTTGTACGGTTAAGCAGAACACTGGTATCCATAGTTTCCCGGTCGATTCCGTCAACGGCATACAAAATATTTTATGTCATTAATTTATAGCGCGGAGTTGCAGAGAAAAATAACGTTTCGATTGTTTTTCGTAATACTTTTCACATTTTCCGTTTAATTAATTATTACTTTCGAGTGAAAGCAGGCGTTGCGTTTCATATAAAATAATTAAAATATACCGCAGCGCGATCCCGGCACGTGGAAATTAATTATAATAGACGAACAAAGCCGAGTAATAGAAAGAAACACGTGCGATGAAATTCTAACGAACGATAACAATAAACGCGATAGAAAAACGTAAACATTCGACTAACGCGAACCTCGGTATTACAGGTGATAGCGTAACAAGTTATAGTCACCAGATGACTATCCATGAGTTATTCCATAACTACGGGTACCAGCGTACCTAACGGTGTGCTTTTTTTTTTTTTTTTTTTGCTATAACAAAATACAATTTTTGTTTTTTTTCACGTTTCCGATGAAAACGTAAAACCGACGGCGAATCCCGAGAATCGCGACTGCGGCGTTTGCGGGCGGAAGCGCGTTGCCCGGAAACGGCCGGCCGTGAAAAACAACACGGGAAACAGTCGACGGCGAAACGACAACATGACACGGACGACGATGATCGGACGACCGAACAAGACGTTTAGCCGTTTTCGGTCGGCCACGATGAACGAACTCGTGGTGTCGCTGCTGTTTACGGTGACGGTGGCAGCGGCGGAGACCGCTCACGCGGTATCGACGACAACGACGGCGACGCTGAACAACCTCGCGGCGGGACGTGTCGAGCTGGCCATACAGGACCTGTACGCCGACCTCAAGACGATGGACATCGCCACGCGCGCCGCCAAAGGCAAAGCCGCAACCCCCGCTATCCGTTTAGACGACGCGCTTTCGACCAAAGCCAGGTACGTGGCTGAAAGTCTGCAATCGTTGGCCAGCGGCGGTACGGGCGCCGCGGACGGCAAACCGGCAACTAAGGCGGCCGCCGTGGCCGACGACGCGATCGAGGGGAAAACTCGGCGCAAGCAAGTCAACGACGCCGACGCCCAGACCGGGTCGCTCGTCGACCGGCTGATGAACAAGTGCGTGGAAATAGCGCTGGCCAACAAGGTGGACGCCGACGGCGGCGGTTCCCGGGCGGCCAAGGCCTCCGGTAACGCCAAGACGGCCGGCGGTAACGTCAAGGCGGTCGACAACGGCAAGGCGGCCGAAAAAACCGGCGGCTGCGGCGCGATACCCGCGAAAGTGGACGTGGAGGCGATTGAACGGATTTTTCTCGACGCGTTTCACGAGTTGGAGAAACTGAAGAAGCTCGAGTCGTCCGGTCGGTCGTCGTCCACCGTTGCCGCCATTCCGAAACGACGTCAACTGAGCTCTGCAGTGCCGATCTCTCATTCGCCGTGCCACGCAGCCGGCAGAATTTTCAACAAGTTCGGAATGTTCAACAGACAACGCAGTTCACCCGTCGTCTCCGCCATCGCCAACGAAAAAGAAGCAGATTACATATAATAATACCGTTTCGTATGATTCTCGTGGAATTTTTTTTTTTTTCGGAACCGTATATTATTATTATTTGTATTGTTAAACTTCATTTAATAACTATAATTCGTATTTATGGAGTTAGGGGATATGTGTTTTTCTTTTACACGGTAAAGTCAATGATGACGTGGAATTAAAATTTACCTAGACGCTTAATATTCGCAGTGGATGACCCAATCGTAAACTTATGCAAAATAGAAAAAAAACAGGAGTAAAACACTGTGTTTCATCCGGATAAACAGAATAATTTTTAGATTTTGAGCGTAGCGAGGAATGTAATGGTTTTACAACGAGGATTTTATTTTTGAGCCTGTTAACGACTACCAAAAAATCTTGCTGCGATCGAAAAAAAAAAAAAGAAGTCCTTTTAATTGCCTTTTAGATCTCGTTGGTGCTTCGTGCAGACCATTTGTTGATTTTACACGAAGTTGCCACGATAATTGGAAAAAACCGAGAAAAAAATTTGTGGCATTAATAAGTAAAAGATCCAATACTGCTGATGGGTACGCCACTGTTGTAAGTGGAAAATTAGGCGAATAGGATATATTAATTTATTTCACTTCCATACGAAAACGATACTAACGCATAACTAATGATTAATTTGATATTGAAACGCTCGTATTGTGTATGAAAAAAAAACTGCAACATAGAGCTAAACTTTTATTTGGCCATTAAATTTAATAAAATTTTCGTAACGAACATAGTATTAAATTTTGAAGCATTTATGTTCTGCCAAACCGATTTGTTCTACGTCATCATCGAACCAGATACCTACAAACAGCTACGAAGACATTCCAACAGCGGACAGACATTCCCTTTAATATTAATACCTATTTCTTTTTGGGGGAAATAGTGTTTCAAGTAGGTACGAGGTGTTCAAAATGAGCGAATTTAATTTTTATTGAAAATACGCTTATGCCGTTTAGATAAAAAAATAATAATAATAATTATTATTATAAAGATAACAGTTTCATATGGTAAAATGTTTAAAGAAAAATATTATAAAAATCGATTGAGCCTTTTCCAAGTTTTCTTCTAAGGTTTATGTGATTATTCGGTAAATACCAATTGTACGATATTTTAACCGATTACGCGATTTTAATCGCGGGCAAATCGGGTCGTTGTAATTATAGCATACATAATAATTGTTTTTTTGGGTAATACGATGTACGGCGGGCGAGTAAATAATAGACGATATCTCCGGTTGAAGAAAAAAAAAAAATACAATAATAAATGAACGTCGTTTACACAATATTCTGGGACGTTGATTCGCCTATACTGTACTTATATACTTGTATTATACTATAATAACGCGCGTCAAATGACGTGTAAATCGTCGTCACCGCATTCTAACGTATTATAATAATACAGGGTGATCAACATAAGCGAGCACTGATCCTCTTGACACGGAAGCCAACCGTCTTTGAAATTAAATCTTACACGAATATCATGGGCACAAAGAGTCCAAATATTTTTCTAGGGAGCTTTATCCCTTATTATATTGATTATGACACAATGAAAAATCATCAAAAGCCTGCTTCCCTGAAACCAAAGGGACGTTAGGATTTAATATTTAAACAAAATGCAATGCAAAATTTGTATTTTTTTTTTTTTTTTTTTTTTGAATAATTTTAAGAGAAATATCGTAGGTTCTGTCTCACTCGGGTGCATTTTTGGAAAATTTAAGAAAAAATCAGCTCTAAAATATTACCGATATCACATCATTCAGGCATGAAACCACTAACGGATTTTTGTTTTCAAATGGTAACAAATATAAGTATTAAAATATATCACTACGTGGACATTTTCATTTCCCCTTAATCCTTAACGCCACGGAGTTGTTCAATTTCTAAGCGTTGGCCCCCGGAGTCTTATAACCTAATGAACCTTATTGGCGAAAGGACAGGACGAATTTGGTTACGCCCGGTTTGTTCCTAGTAGTTTTCAGTGTTATAGGCATCGTCCGCCGTATACAATTCTTCCGTAAATAATGAGTTATTCTTTTACGTCATTATTGATCACCCTGTACGTAATGTTGTATTGTATTATTTGTACACATTATACGAGAGTATATGGTAATTTCGCAACGTCGTCGTCGTCGTCAACGGACGAATAGATTATTATTATAACAATCACGAAGTGTATATTATAATATACATGCAGTTTATGGTATAATAACACATTATTACATTGTGTATCGTCAAAGAGATTTAGCGGATAAACGAAAATAAACAACGTGCGCAAGTTATTAAATTTACGAAAAATAAAAAAAATCCTATATAATATTATATAAAAAAAAAAACACGAATGAAAAAGTGCGCTTGAGATTAGGCGAATAATAAAGTTATATTGTACCAAACTGCGTATATTATTATTATTGTTATCATCACTGTACACCGCACGAACACGCGAGGATTCATTAAAGCAAGAATAAAAGAAGAAAATAAAACCGACTGCGATCAGCAGAGTTCCGCCACTGGAATCGCGTACACTCTCCGGTATCTATTTTGTATACGTGGACGCCGTCCGTGTACGGTGGGGGGAGACAAGGGGCTCAAGCTCCACGTGAGATTTATAAGACGGGACCCAGCTCTTCGCGGTTTTTATTTATACAGGACATTCATATCTGTCACGCGCATCCGCAAAATATTAACTTCATTTTAAACGTGACCAAATAATAATGATAACTAATTTTGTCGGGATTTACAAATAAACAAATGAACCGAAAAAGATAACCGTTTTTGTTGATGTTGATATAAATGTGTATTCATAAAATAATTGTTCTGTTCATTCATCGGATAAGAAGATGAGGTTTCGTTTTAAAAGTGTAACGTTTATTAAACTAACTCTTATTGGATCTGTCTGATTTAAAAATTGTAAGTTTGGTTATCGTACTTTTACTTTATAGTGACATTTTCGCATACAACATACAGTGTGTCCTACGGTGTTATGCGCACGCTAATAATTCTATCAATATTAATTTTTTTCAATCGGGTTTTGTTCAAGGGGGACACGAGCTTAGGTGTGTAAAAACGAATCAAAATCTTATTTTCATCCCTTAATCACTGAAAAAAGTAACTTTTTACTTTTTCCACTTTATCGCATTTTCAAACAAATGCATTTTGACAGAGTATAAGGATAACACTGTAGGACACCGTGTATACAAAGAGATAATTTAAATTGAATTTGGTTGTCATATAATAATGATACGGGAATTTATTTTGTCATGGGTAAGGCGTTGCGGGACAGCTACTATAGTATTTATACCTTACATTTATCCTTTCAAAAACCAACATTTCTGAGGGTCTTATTTTTCAGTCTTTTTCGGAGTCCAGTGTATATATTCTTACTGATCTTGTTTATATTACGTACAATTGAATACCTAAAAACGATACCTACATATAACTATGTAAAAATTTTGTTCAATTAACATTTGATTTTCAAAAAAAATAATTTTACGATAAAAAAAAAAAAAAAAATAAAATGCAATTATAGGAATACTTTTTTAGTAATTCAAATGTCTTTTAAGCTGTTTTCTTGAAAATTCATTAGTTTTGCAATGTATTTTTTCTTTAGATGGAGGGGTAAAACTGTTATTTTTCGGTGCACGGAGGAGTTGCAATCATAATATTGTTTTCGAAACATATTAAAACGCTCCACACCTGTCGTCGTTGTAGTCGTTTTCTATGGCACGACACAGTAATATTGTAATCATATACACAACTCGACAGTGGGGCCCTTTGGGAGGAGAGGGTTTGACATTTGCCCGGATGATACATATATTTTATTTTTTTTTTTTTTAAGGTATTTACCTCCCCTCAAAATGTACCTATTACACGTCTACGTAATAATATTATATACGATGAAACCGTATTATAATATGGACGAGCGTTGTTGACATCCGTCGCGATATAAGCGACCATTTTAATATAATTGATAAAAAGGCAAAACTGATTTGTGCTTTCTTACTAGTGAGATAAAAAGGCAAAACAAAATTTTATTACTTGATACAATATTGTACCCGTTGCACTGTTAGTTTCAGTTTAAAATTTGACGCTCAATATGTTTAGATTTCAAGTATATAGTATTATTTCTGTTTGAAAAACAACAGTGATCGAGTTCAATTGAAGTTTATTTTATTGTCATAAATTACGATGACAGTTGATAATCATTCAACATAAGTTATACAGTACATACAATGCAAATAAATTAAATTTTAATAATTTGAGGTTTATAACTATATACAAGTAAGAAGGTTATTATTTGAATTTATGTTTGAAAGTTGTGTGAAATCTTTCATACCAAATAAATCAATCTGTATCAGTTAATTTTCGGGCTACAATTGCGTATTATGTGTCTGGTTTTCATTAAAAATATTATTATTATTAATTATTCAAAAATGATAAACGCTTTTATACACAATACCGTAATTAAAAGAACATCAAGCGGAAATTTACTTGAAGCTACAATCAAATGGACGAAAAACAACAAATCGCAGCTTTAAACTCATCTCTAATATAAAAGCATCGAAAACAAATGTGCAGACTGTACTTCTCAAAAATGTACAAATGCTATAAAATTCAAGTTTAATTATTTTAAGGTTTTCATTAGAATATTTATGTAAAATCTCAAATCATAATAATTTTAAAATCTTTAATAAAATAAATTTACTTTTATTTTAGTAAAATCAATTTGCGTTTACGGGTTGTTAAAAGGGTATTTTTTTTTTTTTTTGTGTTTATGGGATCTTTATTTCGTTTTTGGGATACGTTTAGGTCCTATTTTGTGATTATGAGCCAACTGAGATGCCTATACACTGCACCGTTACTTTATGTTATTGTTTAAAACATTTAAAACATAGGTGCATACAAGTACAATCGTTAAGACAGTATTTAATGAGGAGTAGGAGAGTAGAATGAGTCGTTATTAGGAGAGGAAAAACCGTGTCATCGTCGTCGTCGTACAATTCAAATTACACATATTTTATTAATCAAAAACTTCCCGCGTAATTATTTCTTTTGTCATATGCAATGCTTTATATAAAATATGTGTGTTATAATAAATACCTTGTGTATCAAAGGCGTAGGTACAACAGCCTTTAACTTTAACTTCTACACCGGCGCTGCCACCGCCGTATTGTAATACTGTATTATATTGTATAAGGTAAAATTAATTGGACGCATCCATTAGCACGCATCACGCGCACATCATCATTTAACCGAGAGACCGTTACCTATTTTTTTATTATTATTATTATTTCTTTTTTAAGTACGAAGTTTTTACTGTCAATTCAAGCGGGCCAGGAAACGATTTCTGGCCGCCACGCCATCGCGTTTAGATTACGAATGATATCGCAGGTTATATGCTTAATTTTTTTCTATATGGAACAAAAAAAAAAAAAAACCCTCGTCTATTTTAATATAATTCTATAAAAGTTCCGCAGTAACCGTCGTACACCATCGTCATTCAAACACGATGACGTTATTTTATACAGAGTTAAATGAACCATTATAATACTATATGCATATATTGTCTACTTCAGTATAGGCACTTCATAAACCAAAAATAATACCAAGTTAATAATTGCGTATTACGGTATGATATTCATGAATAATGTATTATCGTAGCGTTTTTTTTAATGGAATTTAATAATTTATGTCGCTGCATTTTTCAAGAAGAATTAATATTATCTATGCTGAGTGACTACATCGAAAAAAGTGTTTCAGTAGGCCTGGGCGTTATGATTGAAATCGGGTGGATGGTTGTAGGTCGATAAGAAGAACGTCGACAATAGGTATTAGGTAATTTGCATTGTACCAATATCAATAAACGAAACGATACTATTTAGTAAACTATTAAGTATTGTTTAGATAAATAAATAAATGGTTTTCCACCAGAAAGCCCTATAGATCTCTATAGAAGTGTAGGCATTTGCTATAATATCAAGACAGAGTCGTAAATTTGTCACGACAATAATAAATAATAATATAATGTTATTACACGTGCCTAATAAAATACAAAAAAAAAAAAAAAATAAAACAATCTAAGAAATATCATCATTTCGCAAATTTTAAAACTAAATTATCGTTAAATTACCGACTCAGTGGTCTACATTTCCTAATTTACTCATCACTTTCAAGCCCCGAATAGGTGGCTGGTCATAATATTTTAAACGGGCATATAACACATTTAAATTGTTCTGTTTTTTAGATTCTGAGCATAGCGAGGGGAGTTATTGGTTTTACTAAGATGTTTATATTATTTTTTTTTTCCTGTGTTCTAGTTTGTGGACAAGTTTTTTCTTAGCAAACTTGCTCCGATTTTTACGTGTAGCAACTTTTCTGAAATCTCAAGTTGTCTAGATGCTACTTTAGAGAGGTTTTCGATTTTTGAAACGTCGTCAAATTTTCAAAATCAGCGGGGGTCTTTTTTTTATAATAAGCGATTTAAAATCAAATTTAAACGAAAATCGCAAAAATTATTTATAACCGAACTGTTCTCGGAATCGTCTTTCGTCAAGTAATGGTTTATCGTTGCTTACAGATATAAATAAAATAACCTTGATATCCTATCTTCCCAATTTCTCACCTACAACAATTGCCGCTCCCATTCTCAGTATCAGCTAATTTTTTTTTTTATAACTATTATTATTGTTACTTATTCCTAATTTAAATTATACATTATTAATGTACATTTAGTAAAATTAATTACTATTGTAGCTCTATGTCTCCAAGGTATGTATAACATTTCTCCGTGTATTTTATTGTAATTTAAGGTATAATTTAAAAAATAATAATAATAAAACATAACACCAGGAAAACGATATCGGTATGCTTCGTACTATAATATAATATGTTCACGTCGATTGCATGTTAACCTATAATTTCTTGAAATTGCGATTTTTGAATATAACTGTCTGGAGTGTTCGATCATTATATTATCACAACCGATTGAACCGTGACAGTGTTAACGTGTCGGTTGGTTTTTGAAAAACGAGAATGAGATGTGATCACACAGTCGTATATACAGTGTAATTCAATAAGGTGCTCACTCCATTTTTTTTGTCTAAATTTTGTATTTATTTAAATTCTGATTTTTTTTTTTTAATTTTTAAGTGTATGTAAAACCGATATTTTTTAATACGTAGATTTTTCCCCACATTTAAGGAATACCCTTTGGCTACTTTGGTTTTCAAACGAGAATTTATATTAAAAATCCAATAATTAAATGGAGTATTAGTTAAAATAACTTATTGGTGTTGACATTTTTGATTTCCGTTAATCCGTTGATAAGATATTCTACTTTTAAGTTTAGGCAGGCGGAGAGTAGTGAATCATCATCTACATACTATATATAAATTACAATATACAAAGAAAGTAAAATTCCCAAAACCTTTTTTTTCCCTATTCCATTCGTTTTTTTTTTTTTTTATATTTCCGACTGACTATAAATTTCGGCCTTCGTCCGGCGACGATGTTATACACGTATATATTCATAAACTTTTTACGTCTCTCTGACAGTAAAATCACTTTTATTAACGTTGCAGCAGCGCGCGCGAGAGAGAGAGAAGCTATGTGAGGGTAGTGGCGCACGGTTGTTAGGATTTGACGTCCAGTATAATTCTGGGAGGAGAAAGAAAGAGAGAGAGATAGAGAGATAGAGAGAGAGAGAGATAGAGAGAGAGAGAGAGAGATAGAATGAAAGAGACAGATTCCCCCACAACAACTCGTAATGCATAATCCATAGACGGAAGAGCTTTAAAAATAATACTCTTCACTCGGGTTTTGATAAATCGGGAACCGAATTGGACGAACCACCGCCGCGGAGACACCGGTCGTCATATTTATTCGAAACTGTTTTTTGTGGCGTTTGTGTGATGTACACTGTGTATACACGTGTATTCCTATATTTATTCATAATGCATATTCGTCTCCCGTATAAGAAAACGAAATGCATAAATTATAATAATATTTGAAAAATTAAAAAAAAAAAAATAATAATAATGAATGAATTATAAGGCAAATCGCAGGCGAATAATAATTGAACTTTTCTAACGTTTATCTTAATTATACACGTTAATTTGTCTGAAAAAAAATGTTACCTACTATAGGTGCTACGGGAACACCGAAATATTACATGTAAAAAAAAAAAAGTGTCTATACTGCTGATGGTTAGGGGTACCGACTGTTGTAGTTAAGAATTTGGGAGAGTAGAATACATTATATTTAGAGTGATTTAATTTAAATCTGCGCACAACGATAAATCAGTGCTATTGCAATACGATTCTGAACGAAATTCGGTTAAACGTGTAACACGAAAATTTGCGGTTTTCACGAATGATCGAAATTAATAAATCTTATTAAAACAACCATTACATTATGTTTGAATTTTTAGTTTCTTAGTGCATCGAGAAATGAATTGGTTTTTTTATGGTTTGTTCGAATTTTTTATTTGTTTGTCTGCTAATAACTTTTCTACCGTTAATGCCGTAAACTTTCTCGTTTTTTTTAATGGTTTTTTCCAATTATTAAAAAAGCTACAAGGAAAATTATAAAGTTATCTCCTCAGTACACCAACTGAATTCCGAATTCTACATGAAAAGCTCTTATATCGTTTTTTAATTGGAGCTAGATTTCTGGTAGAAATGTTATTAATACATATGCACACACATACACACACACACACACACACACACATACGCATACACACACATATTCTATCATAGTAAAATCAATACATTTCGCGTTGAGCACAAAATTTAAAATAAAATGTACTTAATAATAATTTTGTATTCTTATTTTTTTATTATTGACGTTGCTAAGAAAAAGGATTGAGTAGGGATCGAAAAAGTTATATTACTACTGTTATTATTATTATTTCAGCCGAACTGCAGTACTTTCGTGTCAAGCGTTTATTATCTATAATTTGATTTGATACCAATACACAAATAATCTCCTTCTTCAAGTTATATGTTACTGTATATTATAATAATTTGTTCGGGGATCTCTGGAGGTTTATAAAGCCGTTATCCCTTTTATATACCCCCACTATACAAGTATACGCGAGTTTCTTGAATCGTCAATCCAGTAGTATATAGTGAGATAATAATATTATAATACAGCCATCGTTTAATTCAAGCCTGAATAATATCTCCTAATAATTCTTAGAGCCGCTACCGACTAGATTTACTTATTTACAGCACGCGCGGCATTGATAAGTGTGTTTCACAACCATCGTGGTGACAATATTATTTATAAAACGTTTTACTACCTATTTACTATACTTATTGTTAATGCTGTATAAAGATACACTTTGAAATATCTAGACAAAGACAAGGGATAATTACCAGAACATTTATCTATACGAAAATGAAAGATTCATAATAATTTAACTATCTATATAATAATAAACAAGTATAATTAATTATCTAAAAATTAAAAAAAAAACTTAATTTTGTTCGTACCAGATTCGGTACGCATCCAAATGTTTTATAAATGTTGTAACTTAATAATTAGGTTATTGAACTATATTAATAAAAATAAATATTTTACTTGTTGTTGCTAATAAATATAAAAAATTACCATTTAAAAAGATTTATCTACATAAATCTAGACGATACGATTATTAATCTTAGATGACCGATAAAAAACGTAATGGCTGAAAAAGTGAATATTGTTGTATTTGGTATTTGGGTTATTGTGATTGTAAATCGGTTCTTCATCATACATAGGTATAATTTGAAATATATCAGTAAGCGGCACGTGTACACTGCATTTCATCTAATTTTATAAACTTATTACAAATATTTCAAACATTACAATATTTCCAAATTGTTCGTTTTACTTATTTCGTATATTCTTATCTATCTTATGTGAACATATATGACGAGTTTGGGGTTCCGTAAAGCAATAGTGAGAGGTCAAGGGGTACGTGAATGAAAAAAGGTTGAGAAACGTTGCACGATACAATAATAAATCTTTATTTTTATTACTTTTTACAAATTCCAACGAAAATATTATATGTTTTTTTTCACTGCACACTGTTTTTCCAACGAACAAAATTAATGAATAACATAATACAATACACACTGACGCACTGCTGAACAACAACTGTATTTACTTGTCTCAGCTTCAATGTAATATTATTGAAAATCGTATCTATATTTATATTATTAAAATATTAATCATATCGACGTTTGATAATAATTTTATTAAGATAGCACATTGGCGACGACTCGATACTTCCATGAGTATACGTAGATTACGCCAAAAATAGTGTAGGTAAACGAAAAAAAAAATGTGGAATAAAAATTGCATATTTTAATGTTCGCTATTTTTATTTTCGTTGTTATCAATGCGCGTTTTTTACATTCGCAATTATTTCGCTATTTCTGCCTTGACCTATTAAGATGCATTGTAATTTTCAGTTTACAAAATTAATGATCCGATAAACAAATTATACAAACATACTACAAGTCCCGCTTTAGGGGTTGAATTACCCATTCAGATCGCTCTCTAAATACCCCTGGAACTAATACAAACAAATCGATTGAATAATTGTTAAGATTTATAAACCACAACCAAAAATGCATTGATTCATATATATTATTTAAAACACATATGAAACTTAAAAAAGATATCCAAAAATTATCAATCATAGACGTAATATATTCATTAAAATATTTTTCTCTAGCTTATATTATACTTATACTTTATTTAACTTTAATGTACATGATCAGACACAGTTTTCAAGGAACTAATGAGCGAGTATAGTGAATGTCAATAATTTTCGTCAGAGTTCAATATTTTATTTCGTTTTAACAAATACATTTTTATTAATACCTGGAAATTTCCAAAATCTTAAAGTTTTAAGTGATTTTTAATTATGTAAGTAAATTTCGTAAAATAAAAAATAATTGTATTTATTCGTCTACTTATATCGTAAAATATTATATATTTATTTTGAATTTCGGTATAAACTTA
This sequence comes from Cinara cedri, assembly GCA_902439185.1. NCBI lineage: Eukaryota > Metazoa > Arthropoda > Insecta > Hemiptera > Aphididae > Cinara > Cinara cedri. The sequence continues at coordinate 672,718 of CABPRJ010000494.1, forward strand.
TTAATTTAATTAATATTTTCATAATAAAACATTAATTAAATATTATTGTTACTTTTTGATAAGAAGACGGTCTTTTTAATTGTTATTCGTAAAATAATATGATAGACTAAAGCAGAGGTTCCCAACCGTTTTAGACTCTCGGCATCCTTAATTATTTTCCAAAAATCCGGAGGCACCCTATGGCCTACACTCTATACTGAATACGCAATAATAATATATCGTGTATTTAAATTTATATTTTGTAACTTCGGTTTTATTTAGCTAAATGCGTTGGTATAAACAAAAGTTGTAGTTATCTGGTATGTACACATATTATATTTTACAAAACAAATTATTACATTGAACATTAACTATAGCAATTGACAGCATTCGAACCAGTATGAAAGTCAAATATATTGAACATAGCAGTATAACTATGAACAAACTATATGTATTATATAATTAATTATAAACAATATTTTGTGTACTATAGTCTGTTTTGTTACTCACAGTGCTATAATTTTCAAGAAGACGTTTTAAAAAAATAAATATATTTCAAACAATTTCGCGACACCTTCAATTTAAGTTCGTGGCACTCCGGTTAGGAACCTCTGGGCTAAGGTAATAAGAGCGATTTATAATTAATTTTTCCGCCAATCGTCGTGAACTTATATTTTATTTTCCGATTTAATTTAAAATAAGACCTTATAATAAATTTGTATACGAACGTTTTTAGTAAAAAAAAAAGAAAAAAAAAAGTACTTGATTTTTAAAGGCGCAAGATAGGTACATTGGATATTTTAAAATGTAATCGTTTCGCATGGCATTACGTTACTTGGAAATTGAATTAAATATTTCAAACGGTACCCTGACGGATAATAAGGAACGCGCATTAATATTATACGATTCGCATATTGAATTCGAATCGCAGTGATAATATATTATATACTATTATACATGTATATTGTGCTGTACAATATTATAACGGTTTAGAATAAGAGATACGAATACGAGAATCGAGTGTTCTGCCACTGCAGTTGCTAATGGATTCTTGATGGATATATTATTAAGGAAATAATATATGTAGATATTTGTATACATATATATATATACATTTGTTTTTTTGCTCGGCGTATTTATATTTCTGTAGTAAACTTTTTCTCGACGTTTTCTATCTGCGACATGATAATAACGTTAAATTATCACCGGGGTGCAGGGTTCGCGGTAATTCTCGTCATGTAAAATTGATTTTGTCGAACTACGGCGCGTTTTAAGACGACATAAATAGTATGAAATACTCCCCGTACAATTAGACGGGTAGAGGGCGGTCGTTTAGAAACGATAAGGATCACGTAATAACGGTCTGAAATAGTAATTTCTATACCTATAATTAAATTTGTAATATTTTACTAAGTCCTATATTTTACTCAGTCGTATTATAGTATTATACATTTAATTGTAAAATTGCTCCCGATCCCAGACGAAGCGAAGCGAAATGAGAAAATAAATCGAAAATAAACTCCGACGTGTTGCACAAAACCGCATAAGGTAAGATTTTATTTCATGTGTAGTCTTAGGTACGTGACCGTCGGAAATACGACCGGTCATGTTTCTGAAATATAATTTTTTGAACAAGTGCTATTCACCGTGGTTATGTGTGTATCTTGTATCTAGCACTGTAATCACACTATACGGAAAATGACCAGGATGTTCGTTGACAATGACTCATGAGCGTAGGGCTTGGATTTAAATACTCTAAAAATATTTAAAAAATGCTCTTCAAATAAATTAAACTGACTAAAAACGTCCAAATATTGGTCACACGCACCGCCTATGTATAATATTATCGCTGGATAATAAAATTTGTCTTGTCTAATTTAAAACCAGGTTGCCTAACGTTATATTGTCCATGATGAAAATGATTTATATTACATACTACTATAATTATATTTCAATAAAGTCAATTTGTTTAAAATATATAAAATTTTGTTACGAAATCTATCAATTCAATCATGTAAAATTTATTTTACAGTGGACGCACATTACAAAAAGTAATCTACTGGATGTCCAATTGACTTTACTGCGTGTTCATGTGAACACAGAAAACCTCTTTGAAAAATCGCGATATACCGATATCTGCTCGCGGTAGTATAGGTACCTACATAAATCATACCGGTACCTACTTGTATTATTAATGCATAATGTAATATTACATAGCAAAACGCGAAAACGATATTTTTTAGAATAATAATAATATACTGAAAATATAAGGCAGCTAGTGCGGTGGCTACGACGAGGAAATGTCGAGTTGCCGCCGGATAAGCCCGTTGATAAATGACTCGGGTTTTTTGGAGGTAGTCGGGAGAGCGAACTCATTATTTAACACACGCGTTACACGATGAGTCGTTTTACCGAGCGACAATTTCAACTTTTACGTATTGAAAAAAAAAGGAAAATAAAAATTATAAAACCGTTATTAGTCGGGCTGACATATTTTGCCGCGTTCGCAAAATATCTGTAACGCGCCCGTCGTACACTATACGTCATTTTTTATTTTAACAAAAACACGTCGTAGGTATAGTTAGTTACCTACGTAACTATATGTAAAGTATTTGCCTTGTAGAGTTATATAATATGAATTAATTCGTAACAATTCGAATACTGAAAAAATAATCGAATACTTACATATTTTAAATGGATATTATATTAATAGTGTTTACTGTATTTTAGTAATTTTACAATGTTCAAATGTCAATTCCTCCCCCTAGTTTCGTCACCCTGGCGCCACCATACTAAAAATGTCTACTTAAAAACCGGCTGATATTATATTATTTATTATATACCAAATTGTAACCGCAAAAAAACATTATATTTTAACCACACTGGAATGCCGGAAAATCGGTTTTTCTTGTGAAGATGTCAGGTAGGGAAACGTATTTCTAATACCACTACCAACTAAAAAAGAATATAACAATTTTCAACAAACTTGAATTATGTTTGAATCATGTAAAAAAATAAAAACTCAAAACTTGCAAATTTGGGAGCCATTTTTTTTTTTTATTATTATTTTAATATGTTACAAAATAAAGTTAAAATAATTTTAAAAACTCCTGGGAAATTCAAAAAATAAATGACCTCCATAGAGTATCAACCCACACGAATTCCCTTTCTGAAAAAAGTGCTACACTTGAAAATCGGAGCAAGATTTCTAGTAAAAAAGTTATTTACAAAAAAAAAAAAAAAACATCATCGCGAAACCAATAAGATAAATTAGAATCAAAATCTAAAATAGAACACATAAAATTCGGTATAAATCGCAGAACAGTAAAATTGTGCGTCATATTGATTGAAATTACAGTGAATCGGTAAATCTTGGTTTCCTGACCCTGACGACGATATCAATAGACAGGTCCTTTAGAGTTGATTTGAAGACTACGGCGATTGACGTATACCAAGAGACAATTTTATTGTTACTTAATAATTTGTTTAAATCGTTTATAGTTATCGGCGTGTAAAAGTTGGGGGGAGGAGAACGAGGGAAATCATCCGCAGGTTGTCATATTCTCGCGAAATAAATCCGTCCGTATGTCCGTCTGTCACACATCCACGCCCAAGGAGAATACGAAAAATATCACGTTCGAGAATAATTCGAAAATAGACCGCGTCCCGTGCACATAATAATGCGAGCGGTAAAATATTGTGTCGTAAACGGGACACGTTGTTTTGATAAATTACGTAGGTACAGCGGTACGGTTTTCGGCGCGGTCGGGCGAAAAGGATCACTGCAACAGCCAAGAACTCGTATAAAATAATAATAATAATAATAAACGTATATCCGCAGCGCTGTACAATGAAGTACTTTTTTTTTTTGTGCAAACTGTATTACTGTACCTGGATTTTATAAAGATTTACCGTAAAATATCCGTATCGCGGTAGTATATAGATAAAGATTAAGGGGTAAGATATGGAAGTGATCGCTAAACGCTCAGTAAAATGTTAATTACGATTCGTGAATAAATTGTTGAATCTTCTTCCGTTATGCGTAACCTGGTAACGAGAATTAAAAAAAAAAAAAAACAACAAAACCACCGTTCTTCAATAAATCAACCATTTTTCGTTCATTGTTTATTTCAATTGGAAGTTTAAAAAAAATAGTTTTTCCAAATTTATTTTTTTTATATAAATAATAAAAATAAATAAGTTATTTAACTTATTTCTAGTCTATAAAAAAGTTTTTAAAGGATCTTTTATTATTTTTAATGATATATAAATATCGAATCCCGGTAATAATAACATCAGATTTCAAATCCACAATATTACGCGTCATTGAGACTGTCTAGGTTCCATATTCCATATTGCTATTAATTAGCATCGATATGTTGGAAACGTTGTTTGTTATCTTAACGGAAGAGATTTTCTCAATGTGATGGTAAGCGGTGATTTTCTGTCATTTTCAAACAAAATTACCAATTCATATGTGTCGTTTTTTTGTTTTGTAAATTATCAATTATTATTGATATTAAAATGTATCATGTTTGAGAAGCGGCGTATGTGAGAAGTGGATATCAGTTTAGTTATTTATTTAGTTAAGTCTCATAGTCTCTTTTTCAATTCGAGTAAGCACTGTTATAATATCATCAATAAGTTGCGGTAACGTCAAACGCAGGAAATAACGTTGTTTGACGGTTATTAACGTTATGAACCTGATATGATTATCGTTTTATATCGGATATAACCGAATAATATTAATGGAACCATGATGTAGGTATTTTTTTTTAGTGCGGTATTTTTGTTCGTCAACTGATCTGATAACACACGTTCTTTCCGTTTATCATTAAAATACCGTACGCAGGTATTACACGATAATTCTTCGTTGTTGTCACGTTTTTAAACACATTTTCGATTTTTCAACTTGTCCAATAAGATTGCTATAATGTACCCTTTAGCCTACAAAAAGTTCTCGTTCCTTGATCGAGTATTAAACACGTTACTGCGCCGAATAACGTTCCGTTTCCGACAGAATCGCGTCATTTACCGCGTACAACAGTTGATGAGTTATAGTTAGACGCAATATTATCGCTCTTCTTTTATGATAATGATCATTATTATTTTTTTATTGTTTTTGGTCAAGTTTTTTGTTGCGTCGATTTTCAATTTAGAAACGGAAGAAAAAATTAATTTCTCCGTTCGTATTATCGTCCGATGTGACGTAAGTCGTAAGTCTGCAGAGTACCTCCTACAGTAGTGTTGGTATCTATCGATTTTTCACGGTAGCATTTTTTACGGCCCTTTTTCTCCGCGTACACATTCGACTAATATTATGTTTTTTTTTTTTTATCACATAACTCGCGTAGCCTTCGGGCGCGTATTAATAATAGCGCTCTTGACAAAAAAAATAATAATATATGGGTATACGTAATATTTTGTTTTAAATATTTCGATAATGGCGTCTCACGTGTCACACTTATTTATGTATTATAGGTGTATACGAGTATAGGTGTTGCGATAACGAAATGTTGTACTTGCAGAGCTTACGTTGTTTTTTGGTAAACCATACCGATGTACACCGTCTCATTTTCGGTACAATCGGGGCGTAGAGGGAGAGTGTAAACTTCCCCGCGCCCGCAGTCATGTACGTTTTCACACCATCCGCCGTCTTGTCAAACCTTTTTTTATTTTTTTTTTCAGTTTTTCTTTAGTTATTTTTCCGTGGAAACGTAGACAATAGATGTACTTTTATATATAATATATTTTTTTACTGTTGAGCCATTCAATATCCACCAGCCGTCTTACCGGTTTTCCATTTCGTCTTTTTACGATCGACTTCTTTCGCTGTGTTTTTAGCGAACACGATAGTCTGCAACTCAAAACTGCAGCAGAGTGATTATGTTGTCGTCAAAGTGACTTAACAGAGCGGATCACATTTCAACATTTAAAACGCGAAGCGATTTTCTTTTATTTAATATTATTTTTTTTTTATTAATAATTATTTTATTATCGAGTAAAATTAATTAACAGAAGAACATAATATAAGTACCTATCTACGTATATAGGAAAGTGTTTATTGCATTTCATAAAAGCTCCTTAATGTTATTAAAAACTAAAAAAAAAACATATATATACTTGGCAACTTTTAAAACAATATTAATTTTCTTTCGAAAACAAAAAAGCAGCATTTTTAATGAGTATAATATATCATATTATATAATATAGATATGTACACAAAAAATGAAATTAATTTATTGTTTTACGAGCATTATTATTTAATTAAAAAGTACTGATAAGTATCCGATTTCATAGAAGTCCCGCAGTTGGGCGGTGTCTGTCACTTTCTCTGTCATAAAAACCATCAAAAACCGCTGTTCCGTTATTATCATTTCTATAAATTGGTAGTTTTGTTATTTTATGAGTAAAACGTTTCAAATCTAACCGGTGGCGCAAAAGCGAATAGGGAGAAGAATTTTGGAGTTTAGATACCTGGAAAATATTAATAGTACTCCCCCCAAAAAACTTGTTTGTTTAATTTTGTTTTACTTTCATTGAATTGAATACTTTTAATAGCATAATGAAAGTTAATAAAATTTAACAACACCGAAGTATTTATACGTGTGTAATATGTGTAATGCATTTTGTACATAATAATGAGTAGTTCTGAACACTGAGAATATTCAATTATTAGAGACAATAGTTGAAATAGTACGTTTGCATATGTAATAAGTTTTATTGTTTAGTTATATTGTAATTAGGTTAGATTAGGTATCAAACACAATTTGTTTACGGCTGTATACCTCCGTAAACACCCCAGTATCCTGGTCTATATTCAAGATTTCAGCCCCTCAAATCTCAAACGCTATTTGTCCTTATGACCAGTGGCGTATCCAGGGTGTTTTAAATGGGTCGGGATATAATTGTCATGAATTAATTATAGAATCTTTCCCCATGCCTAACTAGTCCGACTGGTGATGTGAACATTTATAAAAGCCTGATCCAAAAAAAAAATTACCTATTTGTATTCAATAATTCGAGCCTTTCCTTGTTATATTCATATAGTACACACAATACATTTTATAGTCGTGGTATTTTTAGGCCAGCGGACGAATTACTCCTACTTCCTCCCCCCCCCCCGTCATACCCGTACACGCCACCGAATCGAACAATAATAACTATATGCTATCTACTCGCCGAAGGAATTATTAATATTTCGTCCATGCGATACGATTTTCCAGAAACTACCTGTCCCATTCGAGACTTGTTCGACTAAACGAATTTTCGGCGTCGACGAGTTGAGGGGAGGGAGGGGCAGTTGTATTATTTTCCCGCCACCCCGCCGTGAGTCCGATTGTTTGTTCAAGAAAACGAAATTGTTGCGTAGTGTATTATAGGCCGCCGACGAACTCGGATATGACAGTGGCTTGTCCGACTTTCAGTGTTTCTCGCGCAACAACAATAACATTGCCCACTCATATACGTTTCCTCCACTCTGCATATCCTGCGATTATCACGATGAGGTATGCACTTCCGGCGGCGACGACGGGTTGTTTGTTTTGCGGATTAATAATATTCGGAAAGTACACATGTACGTACGCGATGATGGGCCGAGTCTCATATATTATTATACGTACGTTGTTCTCTCATGTTTGTGTTTGAGATTGTGTATACCGAGCTAAAATCCCGGGCTCGGTCTCGTACGAGCCACGTAACCACCGGGGAATTTTTCAAGTAGGTTTTTCGTATCCAAACGAATGCACAGTGAAGTCTACTGGTCTTGTAGTGTAAACGATTCGGCTTACGGCAGTATGTCCGTAAAAAAATAAATGCTAAATGACCGAATTTTTTAAATTTGTAACGAAATATTAAATATTAATTATAATATTTATAATAATATAATATTATTGGTGTGTTGTGTATATAAGAAATGCTGTCACTGGTGGGGTGTGGTAATTGGGAATATTTGAGAAGTTCAAGTTAAATGGGATGTAAATAGACAATGTTGGCGTGATAATATGTTTTACAAACGAATTTTCTCTAAATCCAAAGAGTATTATTTTATTTATTGTAAATTATTCTGTATCGGTTTTATATTTTTCTCGTTATTTTCGATCACTTTTAGAGATTATCTCTGGGCCAAATAAGCTTAAAATCGGAAATTAAAGTTGTTTTTTAAAGGCAGATTGCGAAGTGATAAGATTTGAATAGGAATTTGATCGCATTGTCGCATAAGAAAAAGATGGTTTTTTTTAGTTTAGAAACTTCTACAAATTCGCCCCCCCTCTACCCAAATGATTAAATCCACTAACATATGGCTTTGGATTTTTTTTTTATGTTTTTTTTTTACTCTCACCCAAGGCATTTGTATGTTAAAATTTCACTATTTGCTGAGAAGTGATATTAGTAAAGTATAGTACTATTGTATTATTGTAATATTATAGGTATTCAGTTATTTATTGTGCTTTTTTTTTAACGAATCCTTCTTCAATTTAAATAGGTGGGTTTGGCTGATCTATGCCAGTCTTGGGCGTTTACTTTTAAATACAAAATAATATAAAATATTTGTTATGGTTTACCGGACGGAAATAAAATCCATTGCACAATAATACAATACGCGACCGTGTAAGCGAATTTTTGCCGATACTTAACATATAAGTAATCGTCCGGGATTGCAGAAATACGGTGTTTTTGCGGTTCGGGCCCCTCGGGAATCGCAATAAATTTGTTGCTAACAACAACTATTATTTTACTGTCCCCCCTTACACCTACAAAAACCTATACCTACTCCGTTTTGCTCGTATTTTTCGTGGCTATCTTTTACGCTGATCGCACTGGGTCGAGTTTTATCGTAAACGTCAACATTTGGACGGTCGATGTTTTATTCCACTTCCTTCTCCTGTTGTTATAGTTCCATACGAATTCTAAATTTATTGCTCATAATATACTTTACCCGTTGTATATCTTCACCTTATACTCTAGGTACACCTGTTTTTTTTTCATAGGTTTTCAAACGAGGTGAATCGTCGAAATATAGTCAAATGACTGTATACGTCGTTATAATTATATCCGTAACACGTCAAAGTGGATATTTTTTCATTCTAATTATTAACGCGTTGACAGTGGCATCCGTTTTCGACGGGTTTATCATCTGATAACGTCTAAATTATACCCAAACGGCGCGTACAAATGTCTATATGTAGGCACCTAGGTGATGAACAATTGAGCAAAATTTGCGCAATAGTGTATTTAATAATAGCCATCGAAATACATACACGGTTGCGTAAATTTTGTATTCATATATACACGATTGTGCAAAATTTCAAATGCAACGTTACCGTGTATAAGCATATATATTACTATAATATCATAGATTACAAACCGCGTTCTGTGTAAAACCTTAACTTACCCACAAAAAATTATTATCAATGTTCATACCATTTTCATCTTAAAATGCGCAAAATAATTATTTATTTTATGAACTGTCGTTATGCCGTACACTGAGGTCGTATAACTAATACGTTATGGCAACGTTGTATGTAAAATCTTGCGCAATCGTGTATTTATTTCAATGGTTATTAAAATAAACACGATTGCGCGAATTTTGCTCAATCATTCTGTAGTCAGGTACCTACTTGTTATTAATTTTCAAATTTTAACGAGAATATTTATAAATTATTCAAAATATACGTTGAACATTAAACATTCACTACACGGTATAATAATTATTTCCGGATTTTAAGAAAACTACAGAAAGACTATTTTTTTTATTACATCTCTGTTCCTGGGATTATGAATGTTGCATATTCATTTTGCATATTCCGGCAGATATAATATTATTATTTTACCATACGAGGCTTCAGGCAAATTTAATTTTCACGAAAATATTATTATTATTTTTTTTAATTAGAACGAAACGGCAAAAAAAAAATAATCTGCTGTTTCCTCTTATATGATATACTATAATAAATTATAATTGCGAACGAATGCATTTTTATTTCAAATTGTTTACAAAAAGTATTAATCAAAATCGTTTAATCGTATTGGTAATTCAAATTGCAAATTACGGTCAACGGAATATTAGGATTATTTGTAACTACGTATAGGTCGGTAAACGGAATATCATATAAATTATATATTAGCTGTGCATTACATTATTACATAATATTATATTAACAGTCGAATCCAGTAAAATATGTCACGGCAATATTATGTGACTAAAAATTTAAAATTGCTCAGGAGGAACAAAAAACCGAAATCACTAGTCTATTAAATTTAAATTGCAGCAGATACGTATTCTTGAATTTTCATAATATATTTCATTAAAGTAAAATTTAAATTTCACCAATCCACTAAACCTCTTATTCTTCAGACATAAACTTCCGGTGAATGTTCCATCTATAAAGCAAAATCTATCCTCAAATCAGTTAAATAAATCACTAAGCATATAAGCTCAAAAACAGCATTAGTCTCCCTGAATTTTTTTTTTTACACTGAATTTTTTATGGACTATAATTTATGTAGACATGACAAATTTGATACAGAAAAAACAATATTGTAACTTAAAAATGAACATAAAATTATGATTTATATACCGGACCACTACGATACAGAAGGGTACGAAAAAACAAGACAAATAAGCTATAAAGGTAATAGAACTAGTAAACGCGCCACTAATTGAAATCACAATATAATAGACATTGAAAAAAAATTAATGATAAAATTAAAACCAATTGGCATGCACAATGACAAGAAATAAATAAATCTAAACTAAGGGAAATCAAAAGCACAATAGAAAAATCCCGAATTAAAAACAAAGAAAAACAATTCAAAAAACATTAAGAAATGGCACTCGTCAGACAACACATGGTTTTCTTATGACAAAATAAAATATAAGTTCAATCCAAATATTTTAGATATGTACCCGCATATATATCCGCATACAAATACGCATTAACTTACATTATTTACTGCGTATTGGAAACTGCACAAAAACGGGGTAAATGTGAATAGGTATTAAACATGTCATATCGGTGTATGAAAAATAACATTGCAAAATAAATTATTGGACAACTACGCGGGTTGGGTCTTATCATATCGATTTCTAAACGTTTTAAAAAACTAAAAATATATTAGTTATATAGAGAATTGTTTTTATTTCGAACGCTATTGGGATGATATTTTCAAAAAGAATTTCAAATAAATATGAAATTAATAGAAAACTATGGTTATAGCTCAAGTTCGGTGTATCTATACCTAATATAGCTGTTGGGTTGAGCGCTCGACTTCGATAATTTTGTCGAAAGTATTTATTTATTTTTTTTAATTTTTTTAAATGTAAAAGAAAGATTACAAATAGAGTTTATTAAAACTAATAGGTACCTCGTCGTTTCAATTAATATTGTACATTTTGTGATTATTACATAATCCAATTTAATTTCGTTTAAAACGGCTTTGTCGCAAGTTGAAAATACCCCCCCCCCCTTTTGTAGTTTTCGTCGATTTACCAGAAATCTTCTGGGAAATTTCGAAAATTACCTCCCTCTCAAATGTATATAATCAACATCAGTGTCTACTTTTTCTAATATCCCAAAGGAAAGAAAGAGAAGAACTATAGGCCATAATAATTTATCAGACTTTTCCTCGGTTTAAAAGGCTCTGTACTCACACAAACAAGTACAAAATAAAAAGTTCATTCAATAATTTTACTAATTTAATCAAAAATTTGATTACACCGTCAATTTACGGACTATAATATAAATTAATATTCAAAAGAAATCGTTTGAACTTTTTTACTGGTGAAATATATAATATTATGCAAATTAACGGCGACATTATAAAAATCCTTGATTTTTAACAACCGTAGACTTGATTAGCAGTGAAAAAATGAAAAATCAAATATATACCTGTGAACTGTGAAGGTAATTAAAAAATTATGCTTTCTCTTTGTGTATTTTCGTAAAAAGTATATTATATACCTATTTACAATTGAAAATATTTTTGATCAAAATTTTCAAACGAATATAGTGGTGTTGTATCAATTAAAAAAAAAAAATTATAAATAGATTTTTTCGGTTAAAATTTGCGTTTCATTTATATATTAAATATTAAAAAAGAAAAATCATGTTCACAACAATTTTTGAATTCGAATTTTATACTATTTTAATTTAAAGGGATTGTGCATATTTAAGAACCGAACAATTAACTAAATTTGGTGAACGTTATTACTTTTTTACTTCAATCATAAGCCTTTAATACGTCTTATTTCTTATGTAGGTACTTAATCATTTTTCCAGAGTGATTTTTGTATACTTATTAATAGAAATCGGGATTTATTGCCCTTAAAATTCACAAGAAAGTGCTTAAAAACGCCGAAAAATTACTGAAAAAAGCACATATAAAATATTTAAACAAAAAAAAAAAAAAAATGGTAAAAGTATTCATAAGTCCCTCTTCTAATAACGTTTTTTTTTTTTTTTATAACATGTACAATGTAATTAAAAAAAATTACAATTTGTAAAGTAATAGAAAACTGTGTTTAATAAATGGAGTTTTTGAAAAGAGACTTTTAATCCTTTCTAACATTATTTTTTTTTTAAATACTTAAAGTGATAATGTTACGTACATTTTTTATGGATTTTAAGTGCAATAAATTCCGAATCTTATTGTACTTATCATTAGTTAAAATTTAAAATATATATGTGATAATGTATATTCATTTTATTTCCACTACATATTTTTAAAATCGGGATTATTTGGTTTTTATTACTTCTCGTGAAATAGTTTTTAATAATTATCAACGGGTTTAACAACCATTACCAGCAGTTGTTGACGTATAAAAATATATTTCAAATATTTATTTAAAACAATATGATATGATGGTAATCGACTATAAACGACCATGTTTTTTATATGTATAGCATTTTGATAAATGCAATGTAATTTATTGTTTGGATTATTCTGTCCAAAACGAACGTATTATATCATGGCGCACTGCAATTTTGAGGACAAACTATGTAAGTACCACTTACTTATTCAAGAGTCTTATGATGAAGTTATGAATAAAATACAAAATGTTATTTAATAAATTTAGTATTATACTATGATTTTTTTTTTTTGTTTTAATATTTATAAGTATACTGTTTTTAGTAAAGTAAATAATATTAAACTTAAATAGTCACGATTTCCTATCGATATGAAAAAAAAAACCGTTTTATGTTAAGTTTATGTACTTATCAATATTATTGAACAACCTATATTTTATTGTAACATTATCATAATATCTACGTGCTTATTATAATGCATATTTTTTATATAAAGTTTGTATTTACTTATGCATATTATGCATATTATTATTTGAATCAGATAATAATATCGGTACAGTTTTAAAATCTTTTTCTTTTACAAGCGTTTACAATCCACGATGAAGTATTACTTTTCAGTCTCCCTCACCCCTTCTTAATCTATTTCGGTCTTTGCTCTCTTCTATTTTCATTCTTTGGGAAATTTCAGCAATATCTTGCGTTCATTCTGTCTACCCATCAATGTCTAAGGAGACCCTTGGGCCTTTTTACGTTTAAAATTCCGGTATACATTAAATTTATAGTATCTTTCGAGATCCACACATGTCCAATTTAATATTTTGCTATTCAAATTTGCACTGAAAATGGGTATTTGATTATTATAAATCTTGCATTTCAGTAGCTATAAAATATCTTATGAAATTAGTACACCAATTTTTTTAAAAAATCCTATAAAAAGGCGGCTACGGCATACCCGCATGTGCTGCTTCAGTCCAAATAATGGATAATATTGTAAAATCTACCTTCCGCAGACGGCGTAAAACTAGCTTATATTTAGTTTTATAATGAAATAGTCTATTATTTGTTGTTAGTTGGTCTGAGACAGCACATGCGGTTATAACGTCCTCTTAAGAAGAATAGGAATTCCAGAAAACCTTTTCGAAGCTCTCAACCTAGTTGAAGACAATAACAAAAAAAACAAAAAAAAATCCAATTCCTCAAATACATCAACATATATATTTTACTTTCGAATAGTCAATGTTTTCATTCGTGTTTACATATACTTTTTTTTATCACGTAAATAGCGTGAAAAATGATTTGAAATTCTAATTTTTTTTTTTTTTTTTTACAAGACATGAGAGACAGATTTATAGAGGATTTGATAAAGAAAATTTTACAGTATAAAATATAAAACCATGAGAGATAATATGTATATAGTTCGGTTTTTTTTTTCAATTTCGTTCGTATTTTATTAATACATGCATAAATGTATGGTCCGGAATACATATTTTCAGTCGATTTCTGTATAACATTATTACAATTCTATTTTAACATCCGACAAAATTACTATCAAAATATTATAGAGGAACACAATAATTTGCACATTTAATGAACATCATTCACTAGGTGCTGTTGGTAATTTTTCACCTCGCTTTTACAACTCGCAAACACGAAGCGTTTATCAAAAAACAGTTAAGTCATTTGAATCCATTAGGCAATCACGTCGTTATTATTATTATAATTGACCGACCCAAAGCAAAGCTCGTATTATATGAATATTGAATTTATTTCAGGGTTTCTGTGAACCTCTGATGTAGTATTTATGAGTCAACAGGAGTTCATATTTACGGAGATGCGTATAAACGATTTGGGAATAACTTTGTATTCATTCACAATTCAGTTTCTAATTGATTTTCGTATAGATTTAGAAATGGTCTTGGATCCTTAATTTCTTATCACAAAAAGCATTTATTGTTCAATAATATGCAATATATTCAAAAATGTATTCACGTATAAAACGGACAAATGGTTACCTACATTAAAGTGATTTTTATTTTTTTTTTTACTCATTATAAACATTTGAGACAACAGCAGTAGGTACGTGGGGTATGACTAGGGGATGATCATTAATTTATTTAAACAATACGACACAAAAATGATATTCGAGATTAAAAATATTGCCATTTTTACCATTAAAATGATTCGTAACGTGAATATAAATTCATATTTAACTACAAATATACATTATGGATACGTCAATCTCTAGATTAGTCACGTCTGTCGGTTTTGATCATAATATATTGAATGTTTTATACTAAAATAATACTCGTTTCGAGATAAAACAATTTTTCGACACAGGGATTTTATCCGCGGTTTTTTGCATTTGAAAACGCTCACGCTGACAATACTTACAAAATTATAATAATATAAGCACTTTGTTAAACTTTTCTCTGATATAAGACACATTTTCGTATATTTATATATGGGTACTCGTTATAACTTATACGAATTGAACAGAATACAATATTTTTATTTACGACTGAAACAATAGAACGAAAAAAAAAACACGTTTTCGTTTGAATAAAAAATAAAGCAATTTATGTACCTTTACCGACGTAACGTATGTGTAACCTTTTTTTTTCTCGACAAATACATGGAAATAATACATACAAAGAAAATCCGCAAAATGGATGATTTATGGCTAGAAAAATGCATTTTGATTTATATATGTATATTGTATATTGTATAATAATAATAATAATGATAATGATAATAATAGTAATAATATTTGTCCTTTCAACCGAATAAATATTATTAAAAAATGTAAGAATATAGCATTCTACCGTCTTGCGCATTTATTGTACCGCGTTATTCGTGTACCTAGTCTACAATGTAAAATATTTTAATATTTCAACAATACATACCTACTAATATCTACCTACGTAACGTAGACTGATCTAAAAATGATTGGTCCAAAGCCACCGCGTATATTAGAAAAACCGTTTCAAGCATATGCATTGACAGAAAGGAAATAAAAAAAAAAAACTCGTATAGTTAAACCAATAATACGTTCCTCGCTTCCCTTTGAATCTAAAATTAATCATAAAATGTTGCATATATATATATTAATCATTTTGTATAGTTTTCATTAAAATACGCCAGTTGAAAGTTACTTGATTACTCTTTGAAGAAAAAAAAAAACCGACTCCAGACTTTGTGTGAAACGTGTGAATTATAATTTATAAAATAAAGTGTTACGCTATCATAATAATATTTTTGTTGTACCGAAAATACAGAATAACTGAAAATACTGACAACCCAATAAAAATGTAAAATACTGAAATACTAGTTTGTAGTTTCTTACCGGTATTAATATCTCAATGGCAAGCATGTTGTGCTATTAAAATTACTCTATGCATACATCCTTTCTTTCAAATTCCCTCTTGAAAAAGTGGCAACAACAAATATTGAAATATTTTTACTATCTATGGTCGAACCGGGTCGAGGTTTCGGGTGTTATCATTTCATTTTGACGGTTCTAACGATTTCTCTTATTATTGATTTCTAGTTACATAATAAATACAATACAATATAGGACCGCTTTTGCGGACTTGCACTTTCGCATATTTACCCGGAAAATAAGTATACCAGCAGATGATATAACTGAAAGTTTCGATAATATAAAAAACTGGTGGTAAGACTTTGTATAATAAATATATACCACGTATTATAATATTATATTATGTTAAATAAAAGATTTCTTTTTTATGTATTAAAATGCAATATGCATTTAACAATTAATATAAAAGAACCCCAGTCCCGTGTCTATTAATACAATTTTCGTAGCTGTGGCGTACTTTTTTAAGGTGTTTTCTATTATAAGAGTGGGCGACACTATATTTAGTCCTCCACTCTTCTCGTAAAACTCAAAACTCAAGGTACATCACTGTCGTTTTTTGTGCAGTAGTTATTTGATTACACATACAAATGTGTTCAAACAGTATATTTTAATATTTATTATAATACTTAAGGTTATATGTATAGATAAATATATACAAATTACCTATATAATTTTTTCCAATTTATCTAGTTACTTATTATGTTTGTTGTGAGATTTGAAAAACCATTTGGGTTATTTGATGTGCTGAAAGTATCTAAACATTGTTTAGCTTGCTATTTTGTATTTTTAGTATTTTGTGATTTGGACACGGAAAAAAGAATGGGAAAAAACAAATTGTAAATCTCTATTGAAATTGGTCCAAATTCACTGGCAAACAACTTCAGATCCGATTTTAAAATATATATATATTTTTTTTATAAGCTTTTTATATATTACCTTTACTTTTCCTATCGATTTAGGTATTTGTTTGTCAATCATTCTTTCGTTGTATACGAATTTGAAAAGGTATAGTAAATATATGTATAGAGATTCTTAACAATAATGTATACTAACGTTTTATTTATTATATTATTATTTTATTTCGTAATTTATTCAATATGCCATTTGTCAATTTCCATTTAACCGAAATGCCTTTTGAACGATTGCTGGCGGAATCGACCGTATAAAATAAATAAATGATAAAGTGATTCTCGTATTGGCATTCGTAATTTTGACAGTACAGATGAATGTTTCGGAACTTGCGAAAAACGCGAATGATAAAGTGTAATTCACGTGCCGACGTTTGTGTTCCTTTCTACTTGAAAACGCATCACCTCAGATTATTCGAAATCGCGGCAAAGTCGACGAAGAAAATTAATATTTTGGTATTCGACTGCGTTTGAAAATTATCCTGCAATTACATCTATACTACCCATTTTGCAGAGTAATTTTTTTGTCTGTTTAACGATTTATTTGAGTGTATTGAAATATATGTCAGGTCAGAGACCAAGAAAATACTAAAAATTATGTAATGTTTATTTGTACCCAATGACTGATCATTGCTAACAAAAAACGATTCTGAGCAGAATTTCGTTAACAGTATTGCTTTGTCAATAATATATATATATTATGTCATAATATGTTAAAATAATTACATATGCATTACCTATAGGAAATATATTTTCTTTAATAATAATTTTTAATATTGTATATATTTTCTCGTTTTTCCTTCGGTTTTATTAATGTATTTTACATTTATTGGGGAAATCACCTGAAGTAAATCAAAAAATTATCTGCTAAATTATCCCCCTAGTCAGATTTTCCTTGGAAATTGGAGCAAAATTGTTAGTAGAAAACTAGGCCACAAAAAAAAAAGAAATATGTTAATATTTTACTAATATTTTTCGTACATTTTCCCGTTTTTCCTCTATTTTTGGGATTTTTCACTTTTATTGAGAAAACTCCTGAGAGAATCAACAAAAGGCCTTGTAAATGTACCTCCTCAGTGTTATTTTTTTTTCAGAAAAGTGCTACACTTAAAAATCGGAGCGATATTTCTGGTAGAAAAATTGTCCGCAAAAAAAAAAAAATTACCATTTTTCTAAAACCATAAGCTTCTTTGCTCTATTCATGCAATTAGACATGCAATTTAATTGTAAATACAAGTTTTATTTTAATTCTAATGAATTTAATTCTACATATAAATATTACTGAATTAATCTTATAAATAATATAACATTCATTCTGTAGTGTATATTAACTTTTAAATTTTAAAATAATATGATATGTTGTAGCACAACCAATCTGTATACCTATTTATTTATTTATTAAATCTAGCGTCTACTCTAACATTTTCGGTATGGGGGTCTACACGGCTGGGGCCCGGTTAGACATGTCTAGGTTGCCCGTCAGTTTGATTCGCCACTGTTCATTATAATATGCCTACTGCAGTTTATGCCCTTAGTGTTTTCGACTATTTATGTTCTTTTTTTTAAAATGGCTCATCGTCAACGACCATGCAACATATTATCAACGACAAAAAATAGTCGAACGTATTTTATTTTTATACGAAATAATTTAAATTTATAAATTGACAAAGAAAATTTAAATGTTTTTTAAGCTAACGTTTTTTTTTTTTTGCTATTTTTTCCATTTTAAAAATCAGTTTTTAAGTTGTATATTAGTTACAAATTAATTTCTTTACCAGTTTCAGTTCAAAGCGGACGGAATGTATCGGATTTTTTTTCTGGTTAAAAGTTTATGATTAAATATGACTTGATTATCGATAAATTTACATTTCACGGGCCGAATTCTATACCTATGGACGTTGAAAATTTAAACCCATCTGGATTAATCGAACTGACGCGATGGTCGCACGTTATTTTTTAAAGAAGGCCACAATATTATCGTAATATTATGTTGATGTGGAAACGATAACGCAAAGTTTAAACCGTTTTTAAGTACTTGCACCTGCCGTCCGTAATATTATAACGATAATAATAATAATACGTGGTATATTAGGTATACGCGTAACGGTCCAAGTTTCCCAAAGTTTATGTTATTTGATTATTTAAGCCCGTAACGTGTGCCGACGCCCCTTAACTGTATAATACAATATATATAGGGTACATGGGATAATATCGTTACGATTAAAAACGGTTTTTAATCTAAAAGCACAATGTTATAATTATAATAATAATAATAATAATAATAATAATAATATAATATAGGTAATGGAATAATTAATTCATAGACGCTTTCTTAAAGTTTCATTATGATAAGAACGGAAAGATCAGAGGAAGATTAAGATATAATAGTCAAAATGACATATACGCTGTAAATTCGGCCGAAATAAGGTTTTTAGCGTCTCTAGTCGCACAAAAATGTCCACTATCAAAGCCTGTATTTTTATTCACTCCCGTTAATTATAAATGTATTTTTCTGCAATGTACGAGGTCGGAATTTTGTGCCTGTTTTTGAGACGCGCTCTTGGTTTGAGTAAGTCTTGTCAAACTTTTGCTATAGCTCTGCGGGTCTTCGGATATTTTTTGGCTACATAAATTAATTCCATGGGATAAATCTATTGTCTAAAACCCCAGAAACGCTGGTAGTATTACAAATTTCAATGTCTAAACCTGCATCGCTTTTCGTAGGAACGATCGAAATGATTTATTTTCCCATTATCTATCGCGTCAATACACGTTTGAGTAGACTGATTATGATAAATTTCGATACTTTGATTTTTTTGCTAATTCAGAATAGAAATCTAGATTATTCTGATAATAATCAATTTTAATAACACGTGAATTATGTTGAACAGTTGGTCTATTTGTTTTTTTCTTTTAATTTTTTTTTATGTTGATATAAGGAATATAGAATTAGTAATTGTATGAATCTTTATATAATCTTAAATTATTTCGTAATTTTATTATCAGGACTCAGGACTTTTATGGTGTTTGCTAATTTGTTTGACTTGACATTTAATCTAACAGGGTATTATTAAAATGTACGTTATATTAATATAAACAAATATGAAATTTATAGGCGTTTTTAATTCTTTTTTCTTTTACAAATTTTGATAGTTTTTTTTAATATGATTTTTACTAGATTTTCATAACTTTTTATATCCTTTTTAAGTACTCATTACAGGGCTTACCGTGAAGTTTTATTAAACATTTTTTTTTTGTTCATATTAAATGATATAAAAGTCGCGAATCTCGATCATAACTATCTATCTATTTATACAAATTATTACACATATTATTATATTCCATGTTATATTTTGTAAAAATAACGGTTTGGTAGAAAACTATATCAATTAATCAGTACATTATTACGACTTTTCGTTTACAATATGGAAGAGTATCATGGATAGTACTAGTGTACATTACTTGTGGTTCGAGTTTGGAAATTTGTGTCGAACTACAAGACGTATAATAAAATGTTTTCGCGGTTAATGGTTACGAGTTCACGTAAGCATCAATTTTGAACAAAAACTATGTATAATACCTATCTACCCTCATTATTTACAGTTGAACTATTTATATACGGGTAGATTGATTTTCTTTTTCATTTTTAAATTCAGATAATCATTGTATCGGTATACCTAATAGTACTACAATGAATTCAGGTACACAGTTTTATTTTCCCAACATAAATTCGTTCGTATATATTCCTCCATCGTTATTTCACAATAATAATTATTACAGCTATCTCAGTGACGTATTTATAGCTGTTTGCCACTCTTAGGTCAATTTTTTTGACGCTCCATCCAGAAGTAATAATTTAAAAAAAAAAAAAAAAAACTTAAATTTCAGAAGCAATTATTCATCATTTAATATTATTTTTACCAGCAACTTAATAGATTTGCAGTGTCTTCCGAATTTGCCTTGGATTTTAAACACAAAAGTGCAGTTACTAAATAATTGTAGGTGAAAATCGCGCATTTCACGCGTAATATTTTCCCATGTATGATAAAACTTCGTTTGGTTCTATAGATAACTAAACAAAAAAAAGACTCGGTCAATTTTAATCATTTATATTTATGTTGTATACAATTATCCTCAATTTATATTTATCTAAACAGTGTTTAATCGATGCTCGTTCAAAATGCGTTTTCATTTATCGTTGCGTACAGAAATAAATATTAAATTACTCTATTTGTATATGTTATTAATATTACATATAATTTGTATAAGTTTGGATTGCATTCACAACTTCCCACCGTGACACACCCAGCGTACGAAGTAGTCGACTTGATAATATTATTTGATATGAAAATCGTAGTTATGAAATAACATATTATATTGCATTGTATTCGGTATTTGTGTTTAAATTTAATTCGTTTGGAGTGTATTTCAACGTCGGAATCTATTATTGAAGAGGTTTTGAGTTCAAATCTTAAGGGTCTGAATATTAACAATTCGCCGACCGCTTTCGCCTTTATTCCGTCCGCCCGAACCGAATTCTTAAGTAACTACCTACCATATACCTATATACGAGCGAAAAGTCAATGACTATTTTTGTTTTATATTTGTTGAAAACAAAAGTATATATTAAATATTTATTACAGTCTAAAATAATATGACTGCAAGGTTTATATTGAAGGGGGCTTATAATAATTATTTTTTTTTTTTTTTAGAATAAATTCATTTACCTGGCTTTCAATTCAAAAAGTGCACATGTTTTCGATTTAGAACAAATGGACGTGACCATTTGGATGGCAAAAAAAAAATAAATAATATAAATACAAGTGTTAGTAACAATAATAAAAATATGACATCATAAAAGTGCTATCGATTTATAAAATGCTGAAAAAATGTTAACAAAATTAAAATATGATAGTTAAAAAGTTATATACATAATAATATTATGGTTTAATATTATTAATTGAGTGAAATAACTTGAGCAATTCCGCGTAAGGATATTGTTTTAGTTCTACTTTTACAACTTTGAACTATATTTTTTAAATTTGTTCATCCGGATCAATAAATGTCTTTAATTTTAACTTTTTGGGAGGAGCTGTTACCCTGCTTCAATTTGACTATAAAATACATCTCGTTCGGCTTCTACGTTTTATAAGCAGTTGATTAAAGACCACAAACTAGGATGTAATGTATAACGATATACAATAAATAACAGTCAATCATATCTTTACAAAAACCTCCAGTACACAGATTTACTCAACAACATTTCCAACACCCTTGACGCAGCACTCGGATTGAACGCCGACATCATCAAACAATTTTTTTTCACTTTTAAGAAAATCTAAATTGTACACTTTAATTTAAATAACATAACTTAAGGCACTATTCATTAGCATTTATTTGTAACTGATATAATAACTTATGGCCGCTGCTGCCGATGTTGATGGTCAACAAAAAAAAAAATAAAAATAATAATAATTTTGTACCTGCGATAAAATTAGTTATATTGTGTATCATTACGCATTATTGGTTCTATAATTTACGAATAAACTATAGAACAAAGATTAAATTTGTTCGTAGAAATGCATAATATACTTTTTTATTTTTAAAAATATTTCACTTAATCAATATAAGGTGTATAACTTTTAACTTGTAATATTTTTAAAAAAATGGTTTGGATTTTTTTTTTTTTTTGACCTCCAAACGGCCACGTCCATTTGTCTCTATTCGGTTCGTATTCTATGTTATATTTTTTGGCGTAAGTTAAAGTTGAAATAATAAAAAACACGTTGATACTTGCTGCTGATACTTGATAGTACATAATTTAAATCACGATTTATGCCTACCGTATAAAATAAAATAGGGGTTTTTTCTTTCATTAATTTTATCAAACAGTAGATACCATACACACATATTCACATAATAAACGGGTGGATATAAATATTCATCGTCACGCGTTTAAAGATCGATTGATTGTGAATTAATTTGCAAAACTAATAACAATGGAGGCCCACTTGGAAACAAATAAACCGTGAACCATTTTCATTATTATTATTATTATCATCATCATACCGTTTGTGTGTACACTGGAATATGTATTTGAATTTGACTAAAGAAATATTATTGTATTGTTAGAAAATAAATTATATATGAATAATTTATCCACTCGGCACGATACCTTTAGGTCATGGTTTATAAATATATTTTGTATTAAATATTATTGTTATTTTTGTAAATTCCGCCGACGTCCGTATTCAATTAAATCAACGTACACATTCAGAGCATAATAATACTCCGACCAGTGCGTTTTGAAACCGTTCCGTTTGTGTTATTGTTTTAATTTTTTTCAACGGGATTTCGCATGATATCTATTAGTACTACATAATAACTATTATCATTATCAAATCTATACACACTCAATTCGAGATTAATTGAAATTATAGCAATAATATAATATGGCGTTTGTAGTCAATAGACTATTGAATATAATCGTATACATAAAAGGTCTGTTTGCAACGCGTTTGTAATTAGACCGTGAATTGTGACGCTTTTGTAGAAATTGGAGTCTACACACAAATACCAAACACAATTTAAAGTGGAGAATATTTTCGAGGACTGCACCAAAGAATTTTTCTTTGTACAAAACATTTCAACATTGTACAAATAATGTACGACCGTGTTATTTTCGGCGTCTGTTAAATAGCTGCAACATTTTTGTGTGACGACTTTTTCAGAATAAAACAAAACTATGTTTTAAGTAACATTATTTCGCTATGTCGTGCGTTAGCAAGGCGGAAAAAACGCATGCGAGTATGACGTCCTTTTAACTAAAAAATTATATTGTAAAGTATGTATCAAAATATTTATAATTTATTATTTATAAAAAATTAAGACTGCAATGCCAATTTGTATCATAGTGCACCCGGTTTCCTAGATTGCAAATGCACATTAAGGATTGGTTGTTAAAGTCGATTAACTTTTATTGGACGAATACGATATTGATGCTCAATGAAATATTATCGTCTGTTATTGGAGATGATCTTTAATAATAATTTAATATTATTTTCCGTTTTGAGTTTGTATGAATCAGTGCGCAGTTTGTGTACATGTATCATGATATTGTTTCAATGTTAATAACAAAATAAAACTTTATTTAAAACATTTGTTTTCGTTGGAATTCTTGTGTAAATTAATTTTTGTCCTAATGATTTGCAGCATTAAGATTTATCTTTGTCCATTTAAACGGTTCAATGTCCGTTATAACCCACTATACATGACGGGCATACAACTATATAGTCATAAATATTGAACTAACATAAAGAATACAGAAAGAAATATAATTCAACAAAATGTTAACACTTTCCATCAGAAAAAAGAATCAGTTTTCTATGTACTTAAAATGTCCCATTTTGGATTTGTTAAATTTGTTTCAACTAAAAAAAATAAAAAAATAAAAAAAAAAATGGAAAAACTTCGATTTTTAGGTCGTGTGTGCTAAATCGAATATTTTAAACAAATTATAGAAAAGAGCACTCAGTGAGCGTGGAAAGTTCTTGGTTTCTACACGTATTTTGAACAATAAACTATAATAACAAAAGGGTGGACGTTAATGCATTTGCATACTTTTTTCCTTTCACAGTAAAAGTTGTAGAACGGGATGGAAATTTATTTCGTAAAATTTACAATACACAATTCATGTTGCGTATTATATTTGATCGTATCGAATTATTTTAATTTTTTTGAGCATATTTTTATATCAATGTGTTGAGGTTTTTTTTTATTATTATTGAATATTTTTATGTTACAACGATTATTTTAGACATATTAAAAATAATAATCATACCAATAATTTAAAATTAGTTAAGCTTCTATCAAGAATAATACAAATCAAAATTATTTATTTATTTTTTATTTTCTAGAATACGGATTTTGAAGGAAAATGTTTTTTTTCTATTGTTCTTTAACGAAGCTAGGTAAGCTACAAATTCGATTTATACTACTTAGAATAATATGCACGACATTTTATTTTGTAAATTAATGCTTTTTTGGGTATGTTGAATACTATTTTTGCTTTTAAGTTACATTTTTTTCAAAATATTTTTTAAATAAATTTTATATTTGAAATGTTAATATTTATTTTTATATTATATATGTTCAAAGGCAGGCTCAATCGATTTATCTTATAATATAATCTTACGTTTGATTCACGAATATGTTTATTGATACAATTTAGATAATGTGATTCACGTACCGTATGGTATATAGTAGTAGATTAATTTATCTTGAAACGACAGTAAACACAAAAATATACCCTATTTTTTTTAAAACAAAAATAGTAATTATGTTTTTTTAGAAGATTTATGTAGCTTTATTGCTTTTTTTAGTTTTTTATTGTTTTAAAAACCAAACTCTATTTATTACCTATGGGTAATTATTTATTTTTAAAACATACGCACATGTCGCATCTGTACCGACGATCAACATCTATTTAAATTATTTATACTCGTACATAATCAGTTGACATTTTAACATTTTATACAGCATAATATATTTATGTTGTTTAGCGCATCAAAGTCCGTCGTTTACTAATAAATTATGCACTGCCGAAAGAATTTGATGACCTTTGATATAATTTATCCGCGTAGAAATCTAACCAAATTGCAATATGTTTTAATTTGTAAATAGTTCACAGGGAATAATTAAAAATCTTAAAGTACTCATTTTATGTTGATACTTATTTTTGTTAATATTGGCTAGTATGAACGAATTCATTCGAGGTAATAACGGTGCACATATCTTATGAACAATAATAATAGTTTATGTCTAATACTAAGGACGGTACGGTGTTTAATTTGATTATAATTATTATGTTACGAATAATATACATATCCTTGTCAACCGAATTGAATTGGTTAATGGATAAAGGTGTGAACCAATATGTTTAAAATTCTTTATTTAACATACTACGTTACCTTTTTCCAGAAACAAAATTTGTAAAAATTGTTCAATACAACACCTTCATAAATTATAGTTATTTTCATAAATATATGTGTTTTTATTTCCGAATTGTTATATACATCTGTAACACGTCAAAACCAATTGATTAATGCAATGATACCAATTTCAAAAAATAATACAATTGTTTCATTCCTTTACCCGCTGACCTCTTCAACTATGTACGTACTGTATAGTGACTGTTAGTGGTCGAAAAAATCCGGATTTACTGAATTGTGATAATCTAGATTTTTGGATTCCGAAATCAAAAATGTATTTAAAATCTGAATTTTAGTTATTTTAATTTTAATTTCACGGATTATTTTAGGCATTTTTTGTTCAAAAACTAATTTTAATAATCATACATTTATTCAGTATAAAATTTAATATTATTATATAATGTGAATTATCTGATAAAAATTTATTAAAATCACATTAATAACTAAAATTATTATGTAAAGATAAAATATGGGTGAAAACTAAAAATAGTAGCCGTTGGCAAATAAAATTATTATAAACATTTATTTTTTCTTCTATAAAATAATTTAATATACATTTTAGATTATGAACGTAGCGAGGAATCCATTAAGAAAATATAAATATATAAGATAAAAAAAATAAATCGAATATTTAAATTTAAAATCCGTATTTTTAGATAATTTGATTCATCGCTACAGTAACGAACCGGACGAACGGACACAACGAGAACAAGAAAATTCACCTTTTTTTTAAAAAAGATGTTTTAGCTTTTAAACGTATACACAGAAACTTAGGTATGGGAAATAAAAACGCATGTGTTATTATTAGGTCATTAATAAAAGATAATAATAAAGCTATTCACTTTATAAAGTATCCGAGATTTCGGTCTCTAATCGGCAAAAATATTATAACTAGTATTGCTATTTCATATATATAAAAAAATGCGATTTGCATTTTAATTCAATTATAATATTATAATCCTAATAAACCGTATTGTATACGGTTTTTAATTAATTTCCTTTTCTTGAATTCCTTTTCGTCCGACCCCCGAGGCATAAAATCAAGCGCTGAAGAAGGAATAGGATTTATAATAAGAAGCTCGAGCCTTTATATTGCCGATTTTAGAGTGGTTATAGGCTTTTGTAGACCCTACGACGTCAATCAAAACATAAATTGGAACAACAAAAATATGCGCGCAGATGTGCTTGCGGCAGGGATCTAGAAAAAAAAAACTGTAATCAATATTTTTTTTATATTATTATTTTTTTTTTTCAACGAACGACGGCGTGGATATAGGAAATTTAATAAAACGAAAATAATCTTAAACCCGCAACCTTTATAGACTATAATAATATACTCGATATTATTATAGGTATATTCGTTTTAAAATCAAAATCTGTAAAAAGCCAATATTATTACGATGACGATGAAGACGACGATGACGACGGACTATCCGATATTTTGATACCTAAGCATTATTAAACTTGTGTAATAAACTATTTACGATGCGTACGTTTTTTATCTATCCATTTTTTTTTTTTTTTTTGTATACTTTTATATATTATAAAAACGTTAGATATTTACCTCGGTTTTGATGCCGTAGTCGACCGAATATATATATATATATATATTGTAAAGGTTTAAATAAAAATATAAAATGATACATCATATTATTGGCAATATACCCGATATTTAATCAATTTTATCGTTTTGGTTCTATACGAAGTAAATATTTCCAACAATCTATTTGTTCAACGTTATAGTTTGCCAAATATCGCGCAGGCTCTATTTTTAATATTCTACATTAGACGAGTATAAAAGACGATGCTTCTGCTAATACTTGGATATACTGCTGCAAACATATTGGTTTTTCAACGAATACACGCAATGACCGTAACCCGGGGTGTGTTTTGAGTGTTTGGACCCACTTTCACCCGTGTTCAATATTAATGTATTAAGCCGTCTTAGAAAAAAAAAAAAAATGCATTTTTTTATGTAGCTTCGTGACATGTTCCTTCAAAAAATTATGTTTGCGCCCTACAGGACACAGGATATTTTACAGGATACGTTTTTGATGATATTAATAAAGCGTTATTAGAATATTTTGAACCAGCCGGATACCTATGAACTAAAAACAATCCAGATATTGATAGTAGAACAACCATAAAAAAATAAAATAATTATCTCGCTCTCCCTCCCCCCCGAAAAAAAAATTA
This sequence comes from Cinara cedri, assembly GCA_902439185.1. NCBI lineage: Eukaryota > Metazoa > Arthropoda > Insecta > Hemiptera > Aphididae > Cinara > Cinara cedri. Next base: position 700,979 of record CABPRJ010000494.1, read on the forward strand.
CAAAAATGTTATGTCTATTTATAGATAACAGAACAATAAATTATGTATTATTAAATTTCCTTAAGAATTATCCATCAGGATTATTTATAATAATCATCAGTTATAGGACTATTTAACAAATATGTGATTACATATGTGAATATTTTTCATTTTTTTTTTTATTTTTTTATATTTGAAGCATAGCGTAGGAATATTAATAAGTTTTACTATGTGTGTTTGCTTCCTCGTATTGGATATTTTTAATTTTTAATTTAAAAAATCTTAATTAACTATGTAACGTCCCTACCACTTTCCGGTGATCAAAATAATTTTTTACGCAAAGCACTATTTTTTTTTTTTATCAAGCAATGCTACTTGACGGATCTGATGACTATTGCGATATTTTAATTATTCGTGTACAAGATTCTTGTTTTTTAACTGTTCGTTTAGTTTTTTAATATTTTATTTTTACCTATAGATATTGATGTAGTTTTCTTCGATCTTCAAGTTCAGTCAATTTATGTGTTTATCGTAGCTTTCTGTTTGGATGGAGACTGTCATGGGGTTTAAACAATTCATGGTTTTAATTTTATGTATGGTGTTATGCAATTTTTATATTTGTAAATATAAATAAATATAGTTACCACGAATTAGTGTTGCCATAAAGTAGAATCAAAAAAATCAAATAAGTAATAAAAAAACAAAAAGGACGGATATACTTCGCACGTGAGTGCAGTCACTTTTGTAGGCGGGAAATTGAGAAGGTAGGATACAGACGGGAATTTAATGTATATCTGTAAGCAACGATAAGCCATTGGTAAGGAAAAACGATTCTGAACTGAATCCAGTCGATATTATTGCTTTTTCTTTAATATATATATATATATATATAGATTATGTCATAATATTATGGTAAAATGATTACATTAATGTGCGTTTCCATGGCAACAATGATTATTCAAAAAAGATTTAAAATAATAAAAACTTATTAATAACAAAAAATAAACAAAAACGGTTGGCATTGATAACATTATTTTTAATTTTTCGATTTTTTTCAACCTAAGAACCAGGTTTTTCGCATGATCTCGAATGTAATGAGAATTTCAAAAAATTACATCTTTAAAGTACCACCAAGAGAGAACATTTCCTTTGAGAAAAAGTACTATACTTAATAATCGGAGTATGATTTTTCTGGTACAATAAGTTTTTACATAAAAAAAAAATAAATAAATAAACATCTTTTTAAAACCAATACATTCCTCGCTTCACCCAGAATCCATTATCATACGATACTGAATATAACCAACATAATATATCTATATAATAATATAGTTATATTCACTATATTGTAATATAGTTGACGTAAAATATTAAAAGCATTTTCCCGGGGAATGCGTAGAGATTTGTCCGTTATACACCATGGAGATTTCTGTATTATATTATACGTCACGATGACGTAATAAAAGAACGCCCGAAATTAATATTTCAATATTTCATTCTTAAGCGATTATACTAATGCGTTTTGAAATCGTCATACATAATATATTCATATTAGGTATGTTTAAGATTCTGAGTACAGCGAAGAGGCTTACAGTTTTACTACGATGTATTTCTTCCGGTAAACATGTATCGGGTTGTTAAGCCCAATTCGATTTTTACATATTATATAACTTAAAAAGATACGGATTTTTCGCTAGACGGTACTTTATTTGAGCTTTTTTTTCGTAAACAGTTTGAAAACCTCAAATACAAGTGATAATGTACTAATGTGGTTTTTTCTTTTTTGTAAATTTCTGGTTTGCCTCGTGTACAAGGGAATAAACACGACTGATGTCACCTAACAGATTAAACTAACCTAACCGATAAGAACCGTTTTCCGAATACACGTTGCTAGAAACTAACCTGTGTGCAGACACCACGGTGATACGAGTAAACGAAACTCGAGTTATGATGTAAAGGATGTAAAGGGACTATTGTGTCATCATCAATGTATCAGTAAATCAGTAGTTTAACTTCAAGCATCCTCATCCAAGCATATTTTTCAAATCTTGGATCCGAACCGGTTATTGTACTTTCAAAATCAGTTATAGGATACTATTTCATGTAAATATGTTTTACTAGATCACTTCACAATGAATCTCAAATGATCAATAGGTATTATTAATATTTTGTTAAACATCGATAACGAGTTTTTTTTTTTCTCGGAGTTTTGTGTGGTATTTTTATTTTTGCACAAGTACATATTTAGTAGAATAATAGGATTTTCTGAGTAAACTCATCCGTTTTTGTGAAATTACTGTCAAAATTTCTTTTGATTTTCGTTCTGATAATATTTTGATCTATTATGCTCCGCTTACACGTTTACTAATTTTAATAAGTAGGTATTTTAGTCACAATATTGTGTATCTTTTCATACGAAATTCGATTTCATAAGGAAAACACTACTACATTCCGAGAAGCAATTAAGCAACATCACGGCGTCAAAACGGTGTGGTCAAGTAGGTCGCCGGTTACTGACGTTGACAACCCGTGACGTTGCCCGATTATGTAAACATTATCGTATGTATATAACATAATAAAAGATAAAAATATAAAAGATATGTTGATGGACTGTTGCCGGTCTGTGACGTGACGTTAACACTTAACGTTACATATATTGCCAATCGAAGTGTGCCTTCGCGATAATCGTTTGGATTGAAAAATGGATTGAACCCGGGCTTTTGTGTAACGGGAATAAAATTTCAAAATATTACGACACGTCTTCTTTAGAATTTTTCGGGTAATCTTTAACCAGACAAACAATACGTGATATAATTTTTCGCTATCCGACCGGTTGGGGAGGATGAGCTAACAGAGGAGGTTCACAATGAAGTAATCGATGAAATGTGATATTGGCGGCTATTGAGCTAAACGTGTACGAGTATATTTTAGCCATAGATAAATACATATACGCGTATGCATATTGTTATAAACGTTAAATTTTTTACGAAAACCATAAAAAGATGATATTTCAAAACATGTTTTACACTGTACTCAGAAATGTATTTCGTCAGCAATGATTTGTCCCGTTATATACGGATTTAAATTAAATAACTATGTATTATATACACCTTCCTAACTTCCGACCAACAACAGTTGTACTCTCGTCATCAGTATCAAATACTTTGTAATATTATTGTCATCAAAATTATAGCGATAACCCGGACCACATTGCGTTGCGCTGCAAGTTTCTGAAGCCCGGTACAAACATAAGTTTGTAAAACGCTAACGTCAACATTCTATCGTATTTATTATAGTGACAGTTGTATTGATAGATAATTCAGATTGCGAAACGCTATAATATTACTTCACAGAATCGTCGCACGACATTTTTTTGTTGAATGTTAGACCTGTGTTCATACGTATACTCGCGTTTATTTGGTTTTTCGAAAACGCGCGATCGTCATAGCCATGACTATATATGATAAAATTTTCTCTTCGAGGAAATATTGACAATTCGAATCGATTGTTATTTAATATATATAATAATTATTTAATTAGTTGTTTAATAATATATTGATATGTTTGATTTAGAGGGTAGAAAATAGTTTGAGACCTAGTCTAATGATATTATTTGTGTTCTGACTAGTTTTTTATTAATAATTCACAAAGTGAAAATATAATATAAAAATTGATTACTGTTTGTTCGGTCCACAGATCAAGGGCGGATTCGGAGGGGTAAAACTGGGTACAAAAGCCATCAAAGAAATAATAATTTACTCAACACGATTTCATACGTATCATATATTATAGAATTATCAATATTTGATGGCGAGAAAACAAAGTTTTTAGTTTTGTGATAACATAAAATACAAATCAGAACAAATTTAATGCGCCCTGGTAATAATTCGAATTGTTAACAGTTTTGTTTACAAAATGTATTACGTTTAATTTTTTTTTTTTTCTATAAATGCCTTATTACACTATCGATACTGATACAGATGGTCACATTTTTTGTGTTTTTCATGGTCAATTCGATAGATTCGAAATCATATATTATTTGCTATCTGAGTTGTTAATAATGAACTAACGATCGAAAAGAAAATTACCGTATATAGCCTCCTTAATCTCACCTACGGTAAATGCTTTGATCTTTATTAGATCCTGAAATTTGCCCTATCTGTAAATATAGATACCGCAGATAGGTATCGTGGTAATTTCAGTAATAGTTTGAAGACTATAGGAAATCTCGATATTTTTGGTTTCAAAATTATGACACCGTTTCCGCCAAAATAATGATAAAATATTATTATGAAAACGTTAGAGAAACTTTATATTTTTTTTAATTTTTGTGTTTTATCGTGAGTTAATTAAATAATTTCGATCGTTTTTTAGAACTTTTTGATTTTAAAAGCTTAAATGTGTTTTATATAATTTTAAAAAAAAATACTAATTTCCGAAATTAATTAAAAACTTAAATAAAAAAAAAAAATACACAAAAAACAATTTTTTTTCTTCTGTTTTTGATATGCGAGATTACTTTTTTCTTTGAGCTTAAAAGTTCTATTTAGTAATTAAAATTAAAAAAATGTGTCCCGTATTTATTTTTTTTTTTATTAAAATATTCAATTAAAAGTGTTATTTTATTATATTTTGTAGAATGTATTTCGACGTGTAATGTACAGGCTATACATTATTATAGTATACTACGTATTCATTAAATAATCTGAACTTTTGGGGAACAAAACTACATCTTTTAATCCCAAACCCAGGAATTGTTCGCAGCGATAATAATAATAACAATAATATTAATGCAAAGTGGTTTTGAATTATATACAAACTGTTGCGTATTTCAAATTCCACTGCAGCTCACTATTTTTCTTCTTTTTATTCTTCTTTTGTTTTTAAAGGCCATACATCCTTCCTGTGAATAAAGCTGTCCCTAGTTAGTTATGATTTTTCCATCGTGTATTCCGTTTCCATTATAGGTTTTATCCGGTGTTTTTTGTTCAACATCTTTTTGGACTACGACCCGGTATTTTTTCACTAAAAGAAAAACAATCCAAACATACTCGCACTATGGACAGGCAGTCTACTGTAGGTCACTATGATATTAAAGTATTGTAGGCAGTTATTCAATCGGTAAGATTATAGTATTAGTAGTGTATTTTTCGCGTATAATTAGAAAAGGAAATCTAAGAACCAATGAAGAAAAATTCTTTATGCATCGGTATTCGTTTCCAGTTTATAGTTTCGGTTGTCGATTGTTACAAAAATTGTTGGGAATTTAAAAAATAAATGGTCGTACAAAGCAAGGGCGCACGTCTCTAGGAATACGTGACGACATTTCGGGGAAAGCGTGAACTTTTTAAAAACTCCATAGAACATAATATACACATTTATGTATATACGTATACATTGCAATTTTACAGTGATGATCTTGTGCAAGAATAAATATGGGAGTTTGAATTCTAAAAGGTTGAAAACCTTTGCTAAAAAGTATCATCAAGGAAAAAATACTATGAGTATTTTAAGGTACCGCGTGGAAATACCGGAGTATTTTGACTAAAAACAAAAAAATTAATTCCCAGTAAAATTATAATAGCATTTCTTCGGTAAACTCAAAGTTCAAAATTAAAATAATGGAACACACTCGGAAAAAAGTAAACTATTTTATACAGGTCCCGGTCAAATACCCGATACCGGAATCCCGACGGTAAAAATCCAAACCAAGACAAGATGGCGTTTGTTGAAATCCCGGTAATTCAGAAGATGTCCAATATTTAAAAGGCCAATAAACTTTTTTACGAACTATTATTTTTTTCGTGTGGCTAATATCTGTATTAATATATTGAGTATTTGGTACATAGACTGTCAGCCCCAATACTCGTGATGTGAACGTATGGTGCGGAATAATGTCGGTGCTATTATCTGTCGAGGTACAGAACCCGTCGGGATTTCGGTTTCAAGATATTAAATTTCTTCCGTTTTGTACAGAGTTTTACATGTCATAATAGCGTTTATTTATTAAATTCTCATCGAATCTTGGTTCGTGAACTAATCATTTTTCGATACAAATTTCAAAGCACTTAAATCCGAACCATACTCATCATATCGTCATAATATAACAGCTCACAACGCCTGCTCGTTTATAATTATAAAGTTCATATAATCGTTTTCTGTAATTGCATACGTCCGATATTCTTTCGAGTGGTAAAAAAAAAAAAACACAAATGTATTTATCGTGTCTCAAATAAGCCTATACGAGTATACAGCGATAAAAAATGGCTTTTCTTCTGCCGAAAATACCATAAATCATACGCGTACCTATACGTTATAGTACATTTTCCATTTTGACTAAAATGTTTCCGAACAAGACACATATGGCGCACACATAAATTATACCCCTATATTATCTTTTCGGCGCGCGAGTATTTAAGCCGTTTGCGCATTTGGCCATTTCATTTCCGCGGAGGCGAAATGCTCGAATTCTAATAGTTACATTATTTCGTCGGCGAATACGTTGGTCAATGTTTCCTTGATTGGGTACTGAAATTGTAATACACGGTCTGAAATGGTAGAAATAATACGATTTTCTTGACGCAGAGTTTCGTCACAGAAACTAACGTTTGATTGCAATGCAACCATTTTACAGTCATTAAAATAATACAATTATATTTCTTAATAACATCTCTAACGTCAAATTATAGTGACGTAATTCTCAAGCCCGCGAAATGTATGTTTTGATTCCGGAGAAAATTGTTTTCAATCAATTTTTTTAAAGAACTGTTTGATAATTTTTCTTATATAATTTATTTTCTTATTTTTTTATCTAAACAAAATATATGTATGTACATTTTAGCAAACGCTGTGCTGACAATTAAAATATCGTAAGTCACTTTGATCAAATAAGCTCTAACTAGACATTTAAAAATGTTCTGTAGGCGGATTGAAGCGATAAAAGTTGGGTTAAATTCCGAAAACAACGAGATTTGCCATGTCGTTGATTTTCAATAAAAATCCAGAGTTGATAATAGAATTATAATGAAAATATACGTCTAATTTACGTGCACTACTACCTATAGATAAATAATTTGCAACATACTATGGTATTATTAAACAAACACAAGCTACGGCAAGATATTGCTGATGGATCAAATTGAACAATCTGTTTTATTAATAATAATATTTTCAATTTTTCATTCTGCTTCGGCCAGTTTTGATTAATACGTCAATCACGAAACTTTTTTTTTAAGTTTTGTCAAGCGGTAATTTTCGAGAAAAAAACCCCTCTCGTAATTACGTAAAATCAATATAAATTCAGTGTTCCGCTCGAGTTGTACCGTATCACGTTATATAATATTCGTTTTTAATGTAATTATACAGGTATTATTATTGTTGTTCGTAATAAAAATTACTCGAGTAAAACAAACGCTCTATTTATTTTTAAAGTACCAAGTAGTGATGAAATAACTTCGATAAAAAAAAAAAAAAAATGTTTCCAGAATATTACCGAAACCGCGTGTCCTCTTCTCGGTTTTTCGCATGCATATTGATCGAATTTTCACCTCCGAAATCGACGAACTTGAGAGGCTTTGCGTTAACCGTTTCTCGAACAATAACATGGTTTACAGAAAAAAAAACTCTCATGCTTCGCTTAGATTGAACCGATTTCGACCATATTTTTGATTTTTAGAATGAGGAACACTTCATATAAAATGCATAAACTAGAATTTCGAAAATTATATTTCTAAACTCTACAACTTTTAGAATTTGAATATCACCAATTTTTACAATTTTTCAATTTAATTTTTAATTCTTCAGCAGTTGGTCACATAATTAAAAATCAAAATCCGTATAAATTGTGAAACTATGAGGCATGCGAGTTTTTCTTGAAAATCATGTTTTTATCATAACATAGGTCGTTTGCAGGTCCCATAATATAATATAACGGAAAACCGATTGAACTACTCGCTATGAATTATTAAGAACAATTATTATTAATAATAAACTTTTAACATTTATATCAATTTATAAAAAATCACAAGCTCATGTTATCTGATGTATCCGTCAAACGAAAGCTGAACATAATAAATTTTCATTCAGTCGAACCAATTTCCCACCTTAAGTGTAGCAATATTAGAATGAATATTCACCTATTGACAAACCTAATGATAGAAACATAGGTAACTGCATCGGTTTTTATCGATACTTTCTTTTTTAAATGTGACATGAGTATAGAAAATATCACGATTTAAATATGCTTATTTCTGATTTGAAAATTAAAATATCGAGAAAAAACCGACGTGGAAGTACATACAATGATTTATCATTTGTAGATCATACATTTATTTTAATACTAAATATAACAACATAAAACTGATTGGATATAGACATTTGATTGTAAAAACGTGTTGTGCGCAGAATAACTTATTCCGCAACAAATTATCGGTGGAATTACCAAAACTCCACAGCAAAATATAGAAGAACTTAATCCGTGCCGTAGCATGCTTATTTTTTCTTTCTTAACATAAATACGATATTAATGGTATCTGTTTGTAAACTTTCGGTTTTATTTTTCTTTAATTTACTTTAAAAATAATATGGTTTAGTGCCATTGTAAAAAAAAAAAAACACCCTACGAGGCGCGACGTGTCGACGTAGGCAATAGTGTTCTTGTCTATATGTGCTGAAAGTTCGGTAGTTTTACTAAATCTATATATATATTTTACGAAAAGAGTTTAGTTTTCCTCTCGAAACCGTTTTCCCCGTAACAATATTAATAAATTTCATGATTACACAATAAATGTGAATTAATCTTCTTCTATTTCGTTTTTATTCCAACTATTTGAGTTCAGCCACTTTCGTCCTAAACTTCCATTTAACCCGATCTTCCACAACGTCCTCGTATGTACCCAACGTCCTTAAAAATTAATAGATACACGCAAACAAGGTACGTATACAAGTGAATAAAATTGTGTATTTGATAATAATTAATATCCGTGAATGCATTATTCGTGTTCACGTGTTATTCATTAAATATGTAGTCAAAATAAATGAAAAATATCGTGAAATACACGAATACATTCGTACGAGTACACGATAATAATTACACGTGTCCACAGATTTTACGTACACGGTTTTATAAAATTTAATGTTAATTTTATGTGAAAGTGTGTACACGTGAAATCGAGAGCTCTACTTAATTTTATACAAATCATTGAGTGTTTATAACCGTAAACGTGGTAGGTGCACAGTCGTGTATTTCGGTCACGTACGGAAAATGGTCGAAAACGTGGGGTTTTATTTATGGACGATGAATTTTAAAATTGTCGGCTTTATGAGGTTCCACGAAATAAAACACGGCGATATTATACTAGTATATAATAATATAATATGGAACGTCGTTGTATTAATTTAAATATAAAAATAAAAAATATTTTACCGTCGGTATTCGACGAGAACGATTTCAAGTTTTTCACAGTACATTTTGTCCCTTTTTTCAACAATTAAACTATTCTGAAAGTAAATGTGTTTCTAAACGTATGTTTTTTAGTAGTGTGTGCAGTGAATAATATTAAGGGTTATATCCTCCCCCTCATTTTGACAGCTTAGGGTAAGATGACGATTCCTAGGAAAAGATGACACTTCCTAGTGCGATAAAAAATATCATTGTCTGAGAATTGTCGAAATTTCCGTAGTTTATTAGATAATCTTATTACGTATCACCTTCCAGCTCGATAAAGTGTACGATCGATCGATTTAACGATAAAAACATGAATAAGATGTTTAATGTACTTCGAAATCAAAAGAAGACGAGAAAGTTGAAGAAAACGAATTAGATACTGCCGAAGTGTATTTAATACATATAACATATATTAATGAGGTAAGTTTTTTTTTTTTTAAATATTTTAGGCTTTGAAAGTGGATTACTGAAACACATAGACACGAGATTGAAAATAAATCATTCCAAAGCAAAATTGTTGGGCATGTCTACCTATTTACTTTAGAATTGGCAGATCACACAGAAAAATTATAATATCACTTTGGTAGGCAACTACTATAAATACTGCTTTAAGAGCATAGAGCCGATAGAGGATACACCCGATGTCATTGCAAAAAAAAATGTGAAACAAACAGGTGTTGCTTGCAGATCGGCATACAGAATTTTTAATTAGAAATTGTCCACGTAACAATAAAATAAAAACAATAACAAACAATTTTTAGTTTTATTGAAAATTGATTATTTATTAAGGCAATTTATGTAATTTTACTATGTAATGTGTATCATTTGCTTTCTACCTTTAGAAAATAATAATATATACTAGACAACGATGTTATTTCCTTTCCTTGTTAGGAATTTTCATTATTATCAGCGAAATCACGTGAAAAATCTTAATCGGTTGATTAAAAATTGATTTTGTATGATTCTGCTATTCAATTTATATAATCGAAATGGTTACAAGAGAAAATTCTACGGTTTTTTCATGGTTAATATTTGCTAACCCATCTATTGAACATCCCCGGGCTTACCACTTACGTTAATTAATCACTATCGTCTTTATCTCTGATTTATAGGGCAATGAGAACCGTACCATGCAAACCCAATGCTCTATCATCCTATTTTTTATCCATTTGTTTTTCCGCTTCGATGGTTTTTCCTCTTTAAACACTGACTGTATGTAGTGTCCTATCCTAGAATAAAACCTCCAGATCGGTATTCTTCCTCCTTCCACTTTTGGTTGGGCCAAAGGTTTTCCACGATATTGTTTTCTGTCTAATATCATTTGTAATTACTGAAAATTGTTAAACGGAGTTTTCCCGTGATATGAAGAATTATTACTACTTAATATATTATGTATCGTTGCTATGAATTTCAGTTAAAAAGTATCCAATTACAACGGAAATTTCACGTCCCACTAAACTGCAGTAAACGTACAAACGCTAATATTTATTATTTATTACTTAGGTATAAGTTATTAAGTACACTGCGGTCAGAGACTTTTGATTAACGTTTCAAATTTTGTACAAACTTTAAACACGTTTTCTATTTTGAAAACTCACTTATTTTACTTTTATAAGTTTCATATACATGAAATATTAGGTATCGTAGATTTTTTTTTTTTTTTTTTTGCATGAATTATCGTTGGTTTCCGATTGTCCGTTATATAGATGCGTTCAAACTAAATAATAAAAACAAGAAATTAATTTTTATGCATACATTTTTTTTTATCTCTATTCCTACAATAATAATTGCATATTAAAATAATATCTCGAAACCCTACATAAAAAAAGTTGTTTACTATCATAAAAAAAAAAAAATAACAATAATAATATTTAACGTACTAGCTGTAATAAAATTCCTGTTTTTTTTTTCCATTTATACTGAACAAGGCGAGAACTGCCACTACCTATATCGAATGTTATAATATTATCAGTTTAACAATGAAATGTGTTTTTTTTTCTCGGAAAATCCTTTTCGGGACAATAAAAACGTTCATATCATAGTCTCGTACCCATATTATACTTTATAATATATTATATTATATTATATTATAGTAATAATAATATTGAAAACGGAAAATATGAAAAATACTGTAATATTATAGGTTAGGTTAAAATATTCCAAAAATTGTACAAGGGCATAGACAGATATGAGTAGTTTTCAAAATATTTTATTTAATTTTCATATAATATGTATTATTATTACTTGAAAAATATCAAACACACTTATATTCGAATACATGTAAAGTACGCGCGGGCGCGTGTGCTGAAAAAAAAAAATGTCGAGTCGTATACGAGTAGTACAAGTACATAATATTATTATGCTGTATCCGCATTCAAATCGTATATTATCGACGATACGATAAGGTATTTTCATATCGGCTGTATTAGTTATAGAGGTCAACAATAAAATGTCGGTGTTTTCCTGTCTCGATCCCTTAAAAGGTCATCTCATAGAATATTGATGTGTACACGTTTTAAGTAGTCTGGCAAAGTTATATTAGAGTACAATCATTTTTATCTTTATGAAAATCCATTACGAGTAGGTGAATTAATAATAACCCGAGCACTAATAAAACAATTTTGTTTTTTGCGTTTTAATATTTTCCGACGGAGACGACTCCTTCCCCATCCAATGGGCGCCCATGTGTCTATATAATAATAATAATAATAATACTTCGCCATATATTTTTAGAATATTTAATTCAAATTGTTTCTACTACTTTATCCCATAAAAAAACAAAAAAGAAACAAGAACCGATCGAAAATTCCACCGTTAAGTGCTCTGAAATATTACAATCTTTTTTTATTTATTCCGAATTCTGCTATTAGGCCTCTAAGTTCTGTCTCGTCTCATACACCCAATCCTTTGTCATCGTCTTTCAACGTGTTTATCGATTTTTCTTTCCAGGTCGAAGCACTACCCAAGAACTTGTTTTCGTTTGGTTTTCTTATTGGCCGTGTGTTTCCACTCCGTTCAGGATTTCCGGAAGAATCAACGCAACATTATTGTTTTTTTTTTTTTTTCTGTCATTCTCTTGCTAACGATATTATATTGGATTAGTTTTAATCAATTCGGTTTTATATACCTACGTTTTACCGTCCGAATGCCTATATTTGGGATTTACCAATTGGATCAGTTGTTGCGTCGTGCGTACGGCTGATCGATGACCGATGTTTATCTCCTCCCCTTTCTACTAAAGCACAACGAGATAAGTCTGTTTATTTTCACTATATTATATATTTATATAGACAGTCGCAGCCGTCTGCTATATTATCTGTCAAGGGGATTGTCCGCCTCAAGGCAGTACTGCAGTATATTGTGTAGGTATAGGATATACCAATATTACCGTTTGGCAGTTATTAACAACTATACGGATGGAAACTACTATGCTACCTGACGAATCTTGTTTTGCGGAAACCAATTTGTAAGTTTACCTATAGGTATAATATTATGTAGGTAGGCACCTATACGTCATTGATGTGAAGTAGGTTTGCTAATATGCGAACTTTAACGGTAACGGCGCGCAATAAGCTCCGCGATATTATGTACAGCCATTCGCGTATACCTATTTGTCGTTTTGAACAAATTATGTTTTTTCATATTTCTTTTCGCCGTAAGTGCGTTGTGGTTGAAAACCGCAATATATAATATTCTCAACGTATTTCCTTAAATATTCTACCCGTATAATTATGTAAATATATAATATGACGTCTACTGCAATAATATTGCGCGAATATATCATAACACATAAACAAGACGTTTAAACGCGTTATTGATTACGAACATACTTTTATAGTTTCACGTATTAGTTTACGTTGGTTTTCCGCCGAGCTGAGTGAAAAGTTTTTTTTTTTTCACTATCATCATAATATTAGATTAGAGATCGATTGGATTGAATACAGAAAAGACGCTGCGAGTCAATTATCAGTGGTGTATGCGAACACAGCACAAGTCGTACTTCAATATTCTTCCTTGACCAACGTCAGCATTTGTTTTAAAATATACATAAACATTGAGTATATTTGTTTAGCAATTTTATATTTCTACCATATTACAAGAAGCAAAAAGCTTGATTAATTGAATACGAATTGTCTTTTTTGGATCCGGCCTTTAAATTCTCATTTTTGAGTTGGTTAAACCAAAAAAAGGTTTTTCGATTTATTCATGAATCACGATCATTATTTACTACATCCTCACGCCCGTTAGACATTTCTGGGTACGTCATCTAGTCCATCGGTAGGGCCCAACAATCATTACTAATTTATTTTTAATCACAGGATTAAAGTAATATAAAAGCGAGTTCAAAAACGCATACACTTTTTAATAAATCAATTATTTTTGGGAACGTAAACTAACGTGAAACATCAAAAATGAAACATTTCGAATGTTGTCTCCAGAAAAACTGTCAAAATGCATTCGTTCCCATTTTCACAAGAACCGTCCGAATGCCTTGCGCTATGCCGAAAACCGACTGTCGTTTTCGTCTAGACGTACATACGTGTACGTTATATACATATATTAATATATTGCATTATCATTACGATATAAACGGAAATGTTATCGCGTGTCCGTTTCGATGAATACGATTTAATATAACATTATCAGGTACATTGTGTGAAAACGATGAAAAATCAGACGCTGTCGACGGATATTGAATTTACGTTTACGGCAACAAGCGACTGATCAGTATATAATAATAAAGCGAAACAAAAATAGGTATCTGTTATTTATTTATTGTTTACAGGGGTTGTCAAAAAGTCACTCGTCCGTAACTTTTGTTCTGGAAAATATTCCCAAGTGGATTTTTATACTTACGTTTATAAACGAAAGCGCCGGGTGTTTTCGACAAACGGTTTTTGAGTGGTTGGGAGAAGGGGGATCGTCAAAAGCCACTATATTATATTGGCTTTCGATATTTATAATTAAAGTTAAAGTAAAGTAGCGAGTTATGGTAAATATAACTTTGGACTTTCTTCGAAAACAACGCGTGGAATTCGGCAAGTGACTTTTGGCGACCACTGGTCTATATGTATATACACAGACTTTTTCTAATTTTATTAGTGAACTCAGCTCGGGCTTTATGTTTTACGTATATATATAATATAGTAGTGTTATATATCGGTATATTCGGACGTTTTCGTAAACTCCGCAGGATACGTCCGATCGAAAAACTCGTCCGGATATTGTGAACCTTATTATATAATGATGATCAATGTAAGTACACATAAATCCACTAATATCTTGGAAAACAAAATACAATAGTATAATAATTATTTTGTTATTTTGTTTTCGTTCGTAAAAAAAAACAATATATATATATATATTATTATTATTATGTCGCGATCCCCTCCCGCGGTTTTCGGGGCAATGGCCCGAAAAATATGAATCGATTGCGCGCGGAAAAAGAAAACCACCAGCGGTCAAAACCGTAGTTGTCATTTTTAAAAACCACGGGTTAAATTAATCAAATGGTGTTTCAAACGTAAATAACGTTAAAAATAAAAAAAACCGCGTGTTTTAAACGGGAAAAAATTCCATTTTAAAATTAAATTTTACGAGTACAGATATTTTTAAAATACATACATTTTTTTTTCTTTATCGAGAACATTCTCGTTTTAGGCTATACATAAAAAATGTACATACCTAATGTGCGAGTATACACACAATTAATAACCTAAAATTCAAAATTTAAATGTGTTAAAAAAAAAAAAGTGTTCAAACAACAAAAAACTTGTTTCAATCGGTTAAAAATCGCAGAACCCATCAGTTTTAAAGAAATTAAAACCTGGTTAAAAAATTCACTGTTAAAAATTATTTCAAAAATTCAAAAACCTTTTTTACATTGAGAATGTGAGAGCCGTAAATCTGGCGGTAAAGATAATTAATTTACAGCACGTCGACGCTAACGGTTCTGATGTAAATTTTATATTATAATAATCGATTCGTGTGTACCGAATTCGGCTGGCCAGAGAGAACCGCCTGTAAATATTTTAAAAATTCAGAATCAACCACTTACCTACAGCTGCACGCGTAGAAAAAATATTCCCCCTTCAAAAAAAAAAAAATAAATAAATATCGATACCGATCGTTTGCATCGTACACCAGTATAACTCATTATAATATTACAATATGTTCCTTTATATTCATTTTCGTTGGAATCAACGGTGACATCACTTATGGTACCATAAAATATTAACGGAACATTGATTTGTTCAGTGTTATTGTGAACGTATCTAATTTACATAAGCGCATTCGACATTTTAAATTATAGATTTTCATAATGGAATCGGTTAGTTCTTGTGTTTCGATGGTTATAAATAATTGTTAAATTATTATTGCTATCGTATGTCGATTACTATTAATCCGGCTATTAAATCAAAATAATGTAAAACATCGTATTCGAGACTTTATGCTAATTAAAATTCTCTATATCGGCATTGATTGCTGATCACATGAAATATTCGAATTTAATATAACGAAAGAGACACGAGTGCCACATGAAAAGAAGTAGTTAGGAAAATAATTGTGATAAAAAATCTTATCACCATAAAATAAACGAGATAACAATCACGTCTAGTCCATCACATTTCATCAACCGACTTGGAAACAAGGTCATAAAGGTCCTATTCTTAGATGCCATCGGAGTTTAGTTAAAATTAGGACAGGGAAATCGCAGTGTTCGTTTGCTAGGCTTCTATTATATAGCAAACCATTAACCGAGATACAATTATTACAGGTCATAAATCCATGGACCCATAGCTCTCATGTTTAAATATGAATCTTTCTCGCATATTTTAACGATTTTCAACAAAAAAGCATGTTTGGTTATTCTGTGCACACTTCATGCATAATATTTTATACATTTTAGAGAAAAAAAAAAAACAACTTTTAATCTATAGTAGATAATTGTGATTTTTCGTCATTTTTTTTCAGTCGAGACAAAATTAATTAAAAACATATTTTCGTAATATATTATCACGATTCAAGATTAAAGAATTAAAAATTTAAGCGAAGTAAATTAAAGTTTGATTAAATTAATGTATTTGCTGCATTCTGTATGTAACGTGTACCAAGACTAAAAAAAACAAAAATACATATATATTTAATTTATACATTTTTGTGACTCGTAACCAATTTATAATTCAATTTGCCGTAAAATTATTACCATTAAAATAAAACAACTAAACATCTATCAACATCCGGATAATTAATTATTTTAATAGATTATTTTATTGATAGGTATTTAATTAATTTGTCGACTATTTAGATTTTATAATTTAACCTCCTTCATATTTTAGTAGATCGAATAGGTTTCGTTTTTAACACAAAAATTCATGGTTTTACGGTTTTTTTTATACATTATATATTAACCTACTCACGCACAAGATGTTTTCTTAAAAATAAAACATATAAATTGAGAATATAAAATTGCTCAATACCTATCTATTTTGAGAAAAATAAAAAAAAGTTTTTTTTTTCATTTTGACTTACTTAAAACAATATTTTAGTATGTGGTATCAAATGCTACAATAGGATGCAACATCTAAAAAAAAATTAATTACAATTTAGTAGTATCATATGATGCCACTGTGCATGAATAGGTTATGCATATGTCTACAGAAGTTATGCCAACACAATTACTGATTTTTCTTTCTAAAAATTAAAGACATTTTAATTCAAAATACTAGGTAATGATTTAAATAATAGATAGAAAAAAAGAAAAGTGAGAAATGTATCGTTCTAATCTCTTCCGTGAATACTTCATTCTATTTTCAGGGAGAGGATGTTGTGCACAATTTGTCAAATTTACCTCTCGTAATTACTACGCCGCAATTATGATTTCTAGAGATAGAACGTCGATGACTTTTGTATTTATTTCCCCTTTAATCCTCTATTCAATAACGCCAATAATAGCCTGAAATCCATTTCATATTATACTTTGTGTAAATTGCAGAATGTCCTCTAAAGTTATAACATAACAGATTGGAAATTATAATTAGTGACAAATATTTCGTTTTATGTTTTTGTACGCGAATGTTTTCCCGAGTAAAACAACCGCTACTATCGGCGCGGATATTTTTATATTTTTTTTTATGAACGCGGTTAGTTAAAAATGGTGAAAACATTTTACAACGTCGTCATCGGCTTAATAATGATACATGTATGGATTACTGTACCGTTTGTCATTGCGAGTCTACGGTCGTCTAATTAACTCGAACCAGACGAAAAACAAAAACTTAAACATAAAAACCGCATTAATTATTAGAGTTTTTGTTTCAAATTACGTATAAGATTAATAATAACGCGTTTTTCTTTTTCTTTATTTTTTTTA
This sequence comes from Cinara cedri, assembly GCA_902439185.1. Classification (NCBI taxonomy): domain Eukaryota; kingdom Metazoa; phylum Arthropoda; class Insecta; order Hemiptera; family Aphididae; genus Cinara; species Cinara cedri. The sequence continues at coordinate 718,777 of CABPRJ010000494.1, forward strand.
AAATTATTTATTCGCTGACACGTCTGCTGTGGAGTACAGAGTGCATTACTGTATAGTAAAACGGTCGACTTTTTATTGAAGAGGAAGACGAAGACGAAAAGAAACTTTTTTTTCTGTACATTTTTTTATGCTTTATTTTCGGACGATAGGAATGCAAGCAATACAATGATAACAGTTTTTTTTCTTTACTTTTATTAATTATACGAAATCACGCGTAAACCGAATTGCAATATATAAAAATAATAATAATAATAATAATAATTTTTAATTAATTTCGAGCGAATGACGTGAAACCATTAGTCTGAGTAGTTTGACTGTGCTCGCACAGCTAAAATGTCCTGTAGTATTGTTCGGGCGTCTTATAATACAAATTAGGAATAATAATATAATGGCGTTCTATATACACGCGTCATCACATTATTGTTTTACGTTTAAGTGTTTTATTTGTTTTCGAAAATTACGGATATTTCGGAGTTTCCTTATATTCGGGCAGAAATAAAGCATAGTTTTATTATATTATTACGATTATTATAAAATAATAATAATGCGATTAAAAATTCTAAATTTTGATCACCTCGAAATAAATTTGAAAACCCGCCACCGGTCCCCTCAAAAAACACGGACAAAATTCGGTCAAATATCGTTGATTAATCAGTGAAACATCGCATTACGCGTAACTAATTGTAATATTTTTACATTTTCTAAGTCAATGAATCAACTGAAAATTTAGCGCAGTAAAAATTGATTTATATCCTGTCTCGATTCGGGTGCAAAAATTATCGGACTAGTATATTCTTGGCCAGAATAATATGAAATGTATAATATTTTTATTTTAATATACAACAAAAACTAAAAAACTGATGGATCACTATTTGCTATACGCATTAAGATTTTTTAGTTCCCAACATAATTGGTGTTGCACTTAGGTACAAAAAATGGACATATATGACGAACAGAAGTGGAAGGGACTTTAAAATTAATCAAAATTAGCAGAACAGTGGAGCCAATATAGTCCATCTATTAGTTGTTTGAAAAAAATTAAAATTGGCAACTCGCCTCCTATCAACTAATGAACGTAAACCATTCTTGTGTAAAACTGGTTAATAATCACGAGGAGGATACACAATATTTAAAATATTATATTAATTATTGTCATTAGAAGTGTAAAAAGTTATTATTTTGATTACAGGGTGAATTGACTACGGCGGAATTATATTCCCAGTAAATCGCCCTACGGAGAGCCGTAACATGTTTGGGTCTATAGCCGTATATTTACCTGTAAATGCAGAACAAGTTTGGACACTTAAATACAAAATACGAGATTGGGTGTCTCACTGTTGTATAAAAATACTAAATAGCTCAAAGATGATGCAAACAATTTATCCCTCATTGGTCCAATTTTTACCGTTAAAAATATTAGATAATCGTACCGAAATGAGAGAAAATATAATATCTATAATATAAACATCGTGTATCGAAATAAATTATGATTTTAAAACTATGAAAAATAATTACAAATTACTAAACTGTTTTTAAGAGACTTAAAAGAGCGGAATTTCTGGTGTCTTCGATTGATTTTAAAATTGTTACTAACAAATATTATGCCGGAATAATATTAATTTTGAACGTGTTATTTTTGTATGTGTATCTATACGTTATTGGTACTAAATTTTACTTAATAATATTTTAGAGATACCGTGTACCCGAATGTCGTATTTATTAAAACCAAATGTGCTGCGTCCGTACGGAGTACATAACTTTTCTGTACCTAACCAAAATAAATAAATGAGGTACCGTTTTAATTATTAAGTTCCCCTTTTTCTGACGAATTTTTAATTTAAAACTGTATAACTTATAAATATTATTTGTTTAAAATTAACTTTAATAATCGAATTGTCTAATCAAATTTTCGTACCGCAAATACCAATCACCGTGTGCCAGTTTCTTTAAGGTGTTTCTCACGGAATTGTGAGAAAAGCCTAAACGTTATTTTTGGTCTAGAAATACGGCTATGCAAAGCCGTTCAGTTCAAGCAGTTTTTGGTATAAAATGGCAACAACTCCCATCCATCCAAACAAATGTTGCTATTTATAACAGGTATATAATTAGGATTAAAAAACGATATTTAATTTTTGTTTTTAGCCTGGGTACACGTCACATTACACGCAACTATTTCCGGATTCAATATATCCACCTTTGGCATAATCCAAACCACGCCATGCCACTGCACTGGTGCGAGGATATTATTTTCGTCTATATGCACCAGTGGATTTTACGAAGATGGTGTTTATTTTTTCGCGGGTTAACCTTTAGAAAATGTATATTATTATAAAATATTAATATTTCTAGGAAACATTCCGGAATTCCGCGGTGTGATGTACGTAATATCCGTGACGGATAATTGAAATATTCACGCCAACATCGTATTATAATATAAGTGAATATTATTGCTGACAGAGCGTCGCTTTGTTCGCCATTCCGTTAACCGTGTATATACGCGAGCGTGTATTTTTATTTTTTTTTTTGGTCTGTTATTGCTTGTATAATATTATTACTTGACTGGGGATATATCATAATATAATATACAGGGTGATTATTTCATTGCACACCGGCGATTATCTATCTATCTATATTAGTTATACGAAGATTGCGAGTAAATTAAATTTTGGAATATTTTTCTAATCATTCTTACACGTGACACACAGGACATATTATTAAGTACGTACAGAATCATTTTTAGCGAAAGTGTTCCGTTTTCGATTCAGAATTTTGGAAACGCGGTAGGTTATTTGCAGAAAATCAAAATTAAATTAGGTATAATTAATACGTGCTTATCACCTTACGAAATAATTGGCTACGATTTTGAAAATATTATAGTAAATATGTAGAGATCGTCTTTGTAAAACCGTTTCATATATAATAGTATCATTAAAATGCCAGAAAAAATGCGAAAAGCTAAACATTTATTACTCAATGTCTTTGTATACTGCAGATGAATGTGAGTTCATGATATTCACCCTGTACATAAATAATGCAGTTATTATAATACTATAATACGCCACCCGTATTATATTATTATATGGGGGCAGCCGGTGCAGCATATTATTATTATTATTGGTGTCCGAGCTGTTGATTAAATTATCGGCTTTGCATATCATTAAAATATTATTAGATTTATACAATTTGAACGATTGTCGTACCGAAATGCCTGCGGGACATGATATTTTTTTCATTATTTTTTTTTATGCATGGGTATAAATCCTATTTCTCTTTACTAAGTCAAGCCGTTGTGAATATTTAACTAATTATAAATCTACAGATTTCTACTGCTATCCGTAGGTCCCGTCGTCGCCTAGTCGAATTTCGACTGAAATCCATACCAAGGTACCAGTGAGCAAAAACGTTTTGAAAAAACGTGTAAACGCGAAAAAAATTTAAAAAGTTTACGCACATAAAAAGCGAAAATTTCTTACATGTTTTTACTCCCATCATAGTAATTTCATGTGCGTGTGTCACATTGAAACTTGAAAGTTATCTACGTGAGAGACTAACAAACAGTGCCTCAGCTCTTCCCAATGTTGTTTATAACTTGTTGATCTTTGATAGCTTGTTTAATTTGTGATAATTATGTTTATTAAGACCGTAAATCCGCTATCAAAAATTATGTATTATTTTGTATATCGTCTTTTTTAATATACGATAAAAGTATACGATTCTAACACTTAAAGTTTTAAATTAAAATGTCCAATAAAGGTGAGAAGGGTATTTTTAATTTTTGTTATTTTAAACTGAATATTTTTCAATTGGATAATATTTCGGTTCCGGGTATTTTTACCGATTACCAATTAACGATATACGATAGGTACGCCTTCAGATATGTATTATATTTCTGCGGTAGGAAACGGATATTTCGCTGATTTTAAAACGATTTTTTTACTCCCCCTCATCCAGAGAGGGAACTTTATTATTACCTATTATTTTTTATCGTCGACATAAAAAAAAAAAAAAAAAGTTCATTCGTTATTTCGGTCGGAAACTCGGTCGCTATATGGTACGGTAAACTGGCTCCGCGGCCTCCTTCATATCCTCCTGCAATAGCTCCTTCTCCTCTGAGATTAGCATAACAAAAGTCCAATTAATTATTATTCTCTCCATGGCCACAGCGGGTCGTTTCTATTATTTTTTTACCGTTTCCGTTTTTTTCTTTCTTTATACAATTTTTTGTTCACATACTTCTTTTTAGAGGGGATTCTCCGCCCGAGGTCATTCGATTCCGACCACGACGTAGCGTAGCTGGAAAAGGCTAGGTGCACCTGTCACGGAAATTTTCTCTATACAACTCGTTTACGTAAATTAAAATTCGTTTTACTTTTATCCGGGCAGCTCTCTATTTACACGCAAAAATAAATCGAGTATTCTTACATGTTTCGGAGTTTCAAATAGAATCGCGTTGAAGAACACAATTAAATAGATTTAGGTAATACAAAGTTATCGACAGGTAGATTCATTGTATATCGATAGTACGAACAAACATAGTTATGGGCTCCCATTGAGAGAGTGGGCAAGACCGACGCATGTCCCTTTCTAGATGATTATTGATTCACTTAACTTATATAAGATTTTGTATAGGTGTTCTGTCCGTAATTGAAAACCGTATTCAGTTTGTCATAACCTACGAATCTATTACGGTAGCGGTCGTATCGAAACGGATGTTGAAATGTCTTCAAATGTATTTGAACTACGTATATGTCTGTTATAGAGGCGAACGTGGTTTAAACAACGAAGATAATTTTAAACTTGTTGTATTATTCATCATGTTTTAGACGCCTCGCCGACCGCCATATTGTTATACCCAAAAACCTGTGTGCAAAAACAAGTTTGGGGTGTTTTGTGCTGGTGAAAGAGTCGTAAAAACAAAGGTAAATGCGTGCAAAGAAATAATATGCACCCGAATTTTTCGGGTCAGCGGTGACGCGTTCGAGTAAATCTTTTGTCGGCAGTATACGACCACTGCTGTGACTCAACAATACATTATACTATTATATAATACTTTCACTCTCCTCTGTGTATACCGTAATACCTACGTGGTAAAGCAAAGCTTTTTTTTTTTTTTTGATTTTTCCCCTCCATTCGTCTGGGTCATTTTTCCAGCAAATTCACACGTGCTTTATATTATATTATTATAGTACACCTATACTGATGAATTAACCGCATCATTAGACGACGTCTGCAGCGCGTCTGACACGAGCACCTGGATGATTAACAGACCGGCCGAAATTATTAATGAACCGCCCGTTCCCCGTGTTATTGGAGCGGATAGGTAGTAGTTTGTAGAGGTCGTCGCCGTACATTTTTGAAACGAAACGGAGAATCGGTATACTCCTGAAAACAATTCCAGTGCCACGACAATTGACTGTGTACACGATAAATACGTCTATACTTATAATATGCCTCAAAAACCAGCAAAAGCTAACATTTAAAACTGTCTTATCAAACATGTTATCAACCAACGAGTATTCATTTTATTTTTACAGCCACTTTGTTGAAGCTCGAGTATAGTCTTTAATGATAGAGTTAGAAATACGAATTTAAATTATTGGTGCCTCAAACAAATCTTGGAATTCACAGTTGCGGCACTGAAAAAAGCGCAAGTAAACTTCTGTTTCGAACATAATTTCTATATAAGCTAAATATTGATACAAGTACCGTATTATAAATGGTTTTTAGCGAAGAATATTACAATGATATTTTTATACATTTATTTTTGTAAGTAAACATCTCTTTTGTCAGAATCAAAACCTTTATAGAAAATTTCTTGTAGAATTTTTTATCTAATCGGTGCAAATAGAAATAATTTTTTTAAATATCGTTGTTATTTTCCTAATAAAGAGAAAATTGGCAATTTTTACATAATTTGTGTTAATTTTTGGGTTATCGTGATTACAAGAGAAATAATTTGGCTGATAATACTCTGCACAAAATCGTTTTTCGTCAACAATGGTTTTTTTTTTTTATTACGTAGAGACATAAATTAAAATACCTAGTATAAAGTTTCTTCTGACCTCTCTCCGAAAACAATGACACATTTAGTATCGGCATTTGTGTTGTCTTTGTTGCAATTGCAACTAAATTTATCCGTTGATGACATTTTTTTTTAAATTAAAACCGCGTTCAGAAATAATATTATAATAACAAGGGTTTACTGCGTTTTTGTTTAATATTCGAAATAAATAGATTAATAATTTCATACTTTTATTTATTGGCATACTTATTCTTCGATAATTTAACTTTCTCTTTTTCCCGTTACTTCCTCCAGTTTTAAACTATTGGCCTTTTAAAATTTACCTACCCTACCTACATCTATTCCTATGTCATGTTTCTCGGTGTTTCTGTCCCATCTTGGTGCTTCCTCTTCCCCCAAATTGCTTAGTTTTATATTTTAAAACAATAATACATTACTATGGTTCAATAGACAGAAATAATATATAACAAATATAAAGAAATTACTATTCTAAAAGCGAAAAAATACTATTATGTCGAGCAGTCGCGGCGTTCCAATATCTAAATATTTGAATACAAAACCAATTTGAAATCACATAACATTGTAGTTTGGAATGCAGTCAGTACGTATATTGAACAAATCAAAAACATATGCCAAAGTTATATAATTCGTATTTCTTAGATTTTGATCGTAGCGAGTAATAGATTGGTTTTACAATGATGTGTTTTTATTTGATCTGTGAATAACTTTTTAAACAGAAATCCTACTCCGAGATTCAAGTGTACATTTTTTATGAAAGCAAAAATTTTATCTACAAGTATACCCAGGTAGTAAATATTTGTATTTTCTTTGGGGTTTCCTTAATAATTGGGGAAAACCTAGGAATAACGTGAATGTGTCATTATTTTAATTTTGTGTATTTATTGTGAATTGATTATAAATATTTCAGAGACCTAAAATATTCACATAACAATAAAATTCAATTTTTCTAGATGTGAAAGTATTTTTAAAATATTCGGACAATTTTTAGCTTTTTATAGGCATTTGATAATTTTGAATTGTGTTTAATTTTCATAATAACATAACATAAAACATGCGGATAAAATTTATTTTAGCCAAACAGAAATACTTGATAATTTATCAAACGTTTTACTAAGAAGAAAAAAAATAGCTAACTACAGATTTCTTATTCACATTAAAAAATATACGAAATTAATTTGTGGCAAAATAACCATCGCACAGCGATAGAATTAAAAACAATGCGAAGCTCATTGAGATGCAAGTCCTAAAAATAATACAAAAATGCGTGAGATAAATTGGCTGCGTTGTAAATTAAAAAAATTAAAGTAAAATTTGTTGTTTTTTTTTTAAATGCATCTATTCAATTGGAGATGGGCGCTATTTTATTTTCCGTTGCGCATTATGTTCCTATTTACCTGACAAAACCACGTTTTTTTTTTTACTTTTTTTTTTACATTATATCGTGTAAGCGACCTAAATTGGCATGGCAGTATTACAGTATCGATTTTCATGAAAATATACGGAATAGCGTATATTTAAGAAAGTTTGAACGTTTCGGCCGGTTTCGCTCGTCGCGGTGCTCGTATATACGTATACAATGATCAAAGTTTGTTTTTTGAAATATACCGACTGCTATTATATTCTCTATCGAAACTAACACCGTATAGTACCTATATGGTTTTAACATCGGCAGACTTCTACACGTAAAATACAGTAATAGTATTATTAAGTTTATATCGGGTATACATTTCCGCTTAATCATATTATATTGTATGGAATACTATTGAAAATTAACGATTTGAAAGAAAAATCTCCTGGGTTTCGGCAAAATCGTAGGTACCTACCTACCTTTAAGCGAATAATCGGTTTTGTTTAAACTTTCTTTCGGAAAATTACATCGCTCGCGTCCTATAATACTCTCGTCCGCACATCAGACGAAGCCTGAAAAATCGCCGAAAATTACTTTTTTTAAATCGTCCAATGCCCAGTTGATTATAACAGTCGCGATTTTGCGATGCAGTTTTGAGCATTCTCCTGTAACTAGTTATGCACACCAAGTGTTTTAGCGATATTTTCTACTGCAAATTTTTGATAACTGAATGCAGGCTGTTTTTATGTTATTATTTGGGCTTTGTATATGTTAAAAAGTAAAAAATTTAAAATCTAATTGGCCTTTAATTTTCAAGATTATGTAATGAAGCTCTAAAAAGAAAAATTAGCGGATCCGGGACAAGAAAACGAGGACAAGCAATTTTTGAAATATGAGTAAGACACACATTTATAATGAAAATCAAGCTCTGAATATAATTGGGCTTAGAGCACATTTAGGAACGAGCGAGAGGGGGTGATCACCCATGTATTATTTCCCTGATTATACCATTGGGTTTATTATACATTTTACTTAATTATAAAATAATGAACGAAACATGCGAAATGAATACATGACTATTTTTGTTTAATTGTAACTTTGCGACTTTGCGAGTTATGCGTGTAGTTATGTTAAAACGTGTTTACTCCAAGCAAAACACATTATTATTTAATGAATTTTAATATAATTAATTTTATAACATATTAATGTAAAATATGAATTAACGTAGGCATTAATTTGTGAATAAAATAAAATAATTGAACTTAGCAAATTATTATAAAATTTTTTATTTAAAATGGATACAAAATATACATTAATTTTTTCCACTACTACGGTATAAATGTATAACTGTTACACGACAATTGATTATTGATTATTGATATCATAAAACAAAAAAAAAAAAAACAATAAAAAATCCACCTTGTGTTCATAGAATCTTTCTATAAAATATTATGGCAAGTGTATATAGAATTATATTATCTGTTTCCATTTCGACCGTATTCTATACGCCAGAGATAAGCTTTATGAATGTTTTCCATTTTCGTAGAACTTTAAACACAAACCGAATTTACATTTCTCTATACCAAATGATAGTATATGCGATAAGGATACCGATATCGTACGTAAGATAGCTATAGTATAAGTTCGGTAAAGAAACAATCGTTATTTTCAGCACAACCACAATATACATATACATATATCATATGTATACAAGAATTTTATACGATTATATAAAACAAATGTCGAAAAAAATTCCAATACTGAAAATATTTTAACGAGACTGTTCGGAAAATAGTATTGTACATTTTTTTTTTTTTTTGTTTTTTTTTTATATACTGAATTTTTATCATTTATCAAAATTATCGACTAATCGAAAAAAAAAAACGAATAAATCGAAGAATCGATAACTCCGTTTTATAATGTGTTTTGGCTAATTTTAAAAATTGAATTATGCCGAATAATCGTTCAGTAGATCTAAATAGATACTGGGTTTCAGTATCAGAGTGTAATCGTCAAAGGCCTATCGTCAAACTGAAAGATAAAAGATTATTATCTGTGTTCGTAAGTTGGATTTACTTTTCGATATTTCATTTTTAAAAAAGATACACGAGCAACTTATGTATAACAGTTCAGAAATCCTTGCGTCTCGCATGAAAATTAAAATATTGAACAAATTCAACGTGCAGAACAACATACAATATATGCTTACTTTTAAGTTTGATCATAAGCTAATTCACTTTAATATTAAAAATAACGGCGTGAATTTGACATTATTCAATATTCAACATTACCCGTAACATACATAATACATACAATTTATTTTATTATATAAATAAAATAAAACAACAATAATAACCAATAAATAATAAACAAGTCTTAGCGCCAAATCTATTACTTTTCAAAAAACGAAATAATGGATAAAACTACTGTCGTAGTCGGTGAAGTAGTATTACAGGAGTCATACAATTTTCAATCACAATACTCGCCGTATTTTGTAAAACGCCGACTATGAACGTACAAAAACGAGAGGTTTTATTTTTTGTACCTGAATAATTGTGAATATTTCTGAATAATTTCCACGAAAAAAAACATTAAAATCGTACAACGTTGATATTATAATCACCGAGATTTTCATTTTCAAAGCTATATAGGTGTTCTTTAGTATTTTTTTTTTTTTTTTCGGTGTTTATTCCGAAGTCAAGTATCTTGTTCGTGATTGTGACGGCAGCGTTCTGTGGCCAGACGAATATTAATAATACAGAAATGTTAACACGATTTTGTTAAAATATTGCGCGTCACGTTTTTTTACGTGGCCGTAGTGATATAGATTTTTTTTCTTCGACCGGAAACGACGTAGATAGGAATAATAAGAAACGTAATATATTATTCATTTTTATCTCGAGAAGAATATGCTCAAAACAATTTCAGTAAAAGTATATATGTAATAGAAGAACGCGAAAAATGTTTTTTAAATAAAACAACAACTTACAAGTCTTAAGTACCGACCAATCATATTCGCTATAAATACTTGAACCGAGATTTTTTTTAAAATTTTTATTTCAATATAAGAGGTGCCATCGTTTTTTTGCCTCAAAAACATGCGAACAACAACGAGAAAAGCTTTCATGCCTTGTAGAGTGGTTCGATTTCAAAGGTTATTTTTCATTGGAAAGTGGAACACTTTCTACAGACCACTACATTGAACTTATTTTGCAATATTTTTAAACATAAAACTTTACATAAACTTTACATTACGTCTGTAAAAAGATCAAATTTTTAATATTTTAAACCAATTTTTTTATATTATTTATCGAAATCAAATGAAACAACAAAATTCAAAGCAGTCTGGAGAATGTTATTTATTCAAAAATTTTAATGAAAAATCTGTTACTGTTGATAGGTGCGACTCTGAACTGTTGAAGGTGGGAAGTTAAGGAAGTGGGATACGTACAATTATTTAATTTATATCTGTAAGCAACGATAAACCATTGCTAACGAAAAATGATTCTGTGGGAAGTTCAGTTATACTTTTTTGAAATGTCGTCATCAAAATGTTAAAAATAATGTTGAAATTTTACAAAATCAAGAAAAATTGTCAAACATCAGTACTGGGCACCTTAATAGGTAAATAATATATATTTTAAAGGTAATTACATACTGCACGACCGTGTACTGACGTTTTAGATATTATGAAATTCAGACCAGTATTGAAGAATAATAATGTGATTTTAATTCTGTATACCAAATGTTTTTTAATTTGTATACGCACATACAAACTTCAAAGTGTAACATATTAAATTTATTTAAACCACCCCAAATGGTCACAAACAAAAATATAAATACAATAATATTATTATTCCCTTTGATGCGATAAACTATTAAATTCACGGGTAATTGCACCTGTATACCATATTTTAAAACTAGATATACGCGGGAGTAAAAAAAAATCCGAAGTGAGTATTATTACTGGCTGTATGCACGCAGGAAAAATATATATGACCTATGGGAGGCGATTTTAAAACACGAAACATAATAATTATTGTTATACAACGGTTTGTTATTTATGTATAAACTACATTTTATCATTTTCGCTTACAATGAATTATAATTATTCGCGTACATCGGTGGAAGGGGAAGGGGGAGTTTGCTTAGGGCCGGGAAAAAATCGATATTTTCAAAAACGTTTTGTCTCGATACATATCGCATTTCACACTGGTCACGCCGCTATACCGTAGCTACCTATATAGCGACGCGGTCGCCTTACATCTTCTCTCTTGATCCCTGTTCGTATAAAGCTCCTTAACGTGAGTATAAGGTATAACGTTATCATTTTTCTTTGTACGCCCGTCTTTTAGGTTAAACAGGAGTTAATGGTACGCTAAGCTTCCGTACCGTGCGAATTTCCTATAGGTACCTGTATACTTAACTATGGTATATACGAGTGCGTATATATTATTATTACGTTATAGCCTACGAACGGTTCAGTATAATATGAACGCACGTTACAGTGGTGAAATCCTTGACATTTTTTTCCGTTTTTGCACAGCTAGTGTACCGATACGTATATCGGAGATTATTATTTTGTCGACCAACAAAAAAATATGTGACATAGAGCATTGTAGGTACTTACTTATTACAATACCGCTCAACGGTCAATCGTGAGAAAAAATTATGGTCGATGAACATGTTATTTGTAAAACTTAAAGGTGATTTCTACATAAGAGTGTTTACTATATAGTTCGAAATTTTGGTGGCAGACAGAAAATTAGAATAGATTATGAATTTAATAGGGATGAGTATGCTTATTTGAAAAAGTGAAGTGACGAAAAAAAATAAAAGCGTATTATTTTAGGTAGAAAACAAAATGAGAGAAAAAATACTGAGGTGGTATCGGCATATCATGAAAAGAAAGAGGTCAGAAACACTAAGGATGGTAATGAAAATAAACGTAAGAAAGAGGGGAGCGTAAGACCGAAAAATAGGTAGTTGGGATTGAGATTGATATGAGGACGACAGATGTACAATTTAGTGGTCGGGTTAAGTTTAGGGGATGACCACAAATAAATGGGATGAAAGCTAAGGAGAAGAAGAACTTATAATAACCGAATTAATTATTTAAATCGCCTGTTTCTTTATAAAAAATCTATAGAAATTAGTAAACGGTTCACTGTTTTGACACTAGTTTCATTTTGCCGATACCCAGAGTAGTAGGTATAGATTATCTATGGGGTTATTAATTAAAATGAATCGACAAAATAATAAATATTGAAGTCCTAATTCGAACTTGAAAGAAATATAGGTTAATCCTCCCTTACACCTACCCTACTACCATACTGCGCTATATATCCCGTAGGTACAATGTTTCTAAATTATTAATTTATGAAGACACTGCATGATGATCAATCGTTACGTTAAATAAAAAATAGCCAAGTCGTAGAAATAGATTTATTACTTAAGTATCTATTATCTAGTACCTATAATATGTGTATGCCAATAACAATTTTATATTAGAGCATTTTTCATCTGACTTACTTACTACACTATTGTACACTAAACGTGGTCAGTGATGATATCACACTACACGAGTGTACTTGGTCTCAAAATATAAAGCGGAACATAATAAAATGTCGTACTATTGTAATATGTCGTAAATTTGATAAGTATTATCAAATTTAAGTATTGAACACGTACACAATATTCTTATCAAATATAATCTACACTGGCTCACTACCTAAATCAACGGTGTCATTTTTTTTCGCTTTCAGGTAGATAATATGATTACGTGATACTGTCATACTATGGATTTTGAGTTATATCTTGCACAGACGATAACGGATGATAGTAGGCAAAACGCGTGTACCGATGTCAGATAAAGAACGTCATTACTTTATATTAGATAACGTCTGTGGAGCGTGGTTCCATCTTCTACCTCAAACCCCGAAATCGTGTTCCTTTAATCACTATACTCTAATGGTGTCCATCGAGCTACTGACGCTATCACAAAAATGTTCAGGAAAATAATACTATTCACTCATAATCTTTGATCCCATGGAAGAAGGGCATTAGTAAATTCTGTATGTTTTTCAATATAAGCAAATTACATTATTTTTAAAATCGACAAACGCATGCATATAAACTATATACTAATACACTACATACAAGTACATTAATTATGAAAATATATTGTATTTAAGTAATTTAGATCAAATAAAAAATAAAAAAGGGGGGAGACAAAATTACAATAGACGAAATAACAAAAAGAGTGAGTACTGCTGATTTTACTGTTGTAGGAGGGAAGTGGGGAATACAGGATAGTTAAATTTAATTAATTTATATTAGTACGAAACGGTAAACCATTGAAGATGAATACGACTCTGATTGAAGTCGAAAATAATGAAACTTGAATTGTCGTTAATTTTTCCGATTTTCCAATACTAACGATTTGTTCCCAATTATCGTGTAAAGTTTAAAAATAAACGTGACTCCGTCAACACACAAACTAGATCCGTAATACTAATAACTGTTTTGTTTATTAATAGTGAAATTTCTGGTAAAACAGTTGTTTACAAACACACACAAAAAGAGAAAAATCACACAAAATACAATAAAAACGATCAATTTCTCGTTGCGTTCAGATTATAGAAAAAAAAAAATATTACTCCAAAAGTCCACTCAAGCCGCTCTTTCCCGGGATCAAAGGCGTTAACGCGGGACGTATTTTTTCCGCCCGCACTGCGAATCGTTGTCATTTGCTCGAACGCGACGATTGGTCCGAGAGCGTTTAAACACGTACATCTATACCCAATCAATAATATTATAAACGTATCGTTTTATCGTGTACGCAATATAATATTATTATTATCGTTATGGGTGCTCAATAAATCGGGTTATATACGACCGTTATAATATTATTGTTATTGCTGATGCGCCCCCTTAACGATATTAACCATCCGGTTCATGAAATTGATTGCCGGAGAGAGTTTTTAAAATATAAAACCCGACGCGCGTATAAAATAATAAAAATCCAATCAAATTCAATTATGTTTATTCTCGCGTCATCCGCGTCGTTGTTAATTTAACTATATATATATATATATATTTTTTTTTTTGTAATATTACATAAAATATAATTACGTGCGAGTATTTAAAACGAAGTACATTTTCGTTATTACCCTGTCGTTAAACGATTTATCGGCACGTCCCCTACCCCCCCCCCCCCGTATGGATATAATTCCGAAAATTGTCGACTACATGAAATTGGAAATATACTGCAGAGTGTAACTGGACTATTTGACATTTTCGCATGCAACTACAATGTAAAAATGTCAAACAGTCCCAACATTGTTAGCAGACATTTTTTAAATACAACAATATTATTTGATATTGTTGGACACTTTTTGGACATCGTTGAAGCTTCCTTTTTAACATTTTTTTTGAAATTAACATTCGAATCCATAAAGCCGCGTGCTTAAAAAATCCGTGTACACGATTAACTATTCGCGTGTGCACGTATATTCAGGTATTTCACGTTATTTCTCGCGTATTTTCACTGCGTATTCACGTGCATTAATAACGTATAAGTATGCGCGAGTTCAAATATTGTTCATTCACGTGTACACGGATTCCATTTTCACGTACTTATTAATTCGCGTTTTCAAACAACACATACGAAAAGTATACAGGTGGATTATTTTCCCGGAATCGATGCGTTCAAACAAAAGATGCCTACGACGGAATGGAAATATAGGTACGTCACGCAGTTATTTCATTTTTCACCGAACCTACTCGCAATAATACGTCTTTGCGGGAAACGTCTCGTGAATCTCCACGAATATGCAATTTCATTACGCAAACATCTCGAGTTTATACATACAAAATGTATGACTGCACGCCGCCGTATGACAGCCGAATTACAAGTCCGTTTATATATTTATACGTAAACGGTTCATTTAAACATTTATCTATAAATGTGTATTATATTATTGTGCATTATTGATAATCCCGAACGTGGATCCGGATTGAATATTTATCGGATACCTACAGCGAAAACGAATTCTCGTCAAACCATCACCGCTGCCGCCGCGCCGTCACTCCGTAAATATTATGTATATTTCATTATGCGTTAACAAAGTGTAAGTATACAATCCTATAAAAGCCTGTAGCGACTGTTCGCGCGATAGGTGTCGACGGCGTTGTGTTAAGACACATTTGAAAATACATGTCTGGACGAAGAGATTATTTCACGAATAATAATAATATCTCTATCCTAGTCACATATACAATATAATGATAAATGACTATGATCTATGCAGGGTGTCTTACGAATTTATGCTCGTTGCGATATCTCAAAAAGTATATATACAATAAGGTTCCAGTTATTTTCGAAGTTGAACAATTTAAGTAGTGTTGGATGGAGATTTGTTTCAGTCCACTTAAAAATAAGTCTCCTAAATTTTAAACTCAATTAAACATTTTGTAACAGGTGTCGACTTAAGCTCAAAGTTCAATGAAAAAGGGTAAATTGTTATTTTTATAATATACATGCAAGTATACATACATTTTTTTTTTTTTTTTTTGACAATTGTAGAAACAAACAACTCTAGTTTGTTACATTTCTATTAGATATGTCGCCCTCATTTTTGAGAGTGCAATGACTATACCTACTTTTGGTTATCAAATGGTAAACTAAAATTAAACAAAAATGTACAAATAAATGGAATATCGATTTAAATAAATGTCGATGTAAAAATTTTTAATTTCCGTCAAGCCGTGCACATTCGAATTTCTTAAATTTGCGTTAGGTTAGGTTAGTTAATATGCACAATCATGTTATAATTGCGCATATTACATTATCGTTATTTGACGTTATTTAACGTACTGCATGCAGTAGAACATTGGTATTGACCCATCCAAATTGACATCAACGAAACATAACTAAAATTTCTTAAAAAAGTATAAAACTAAAATAGAAAACAAAGTTTTCATTTTTTAAGAACCGAAAAGTGACTGAAACCTAAATTGTTAATATTTTAAAGACCGGACTTGAAATGTCGGTTTTCTTAATAACCGAAAAGAAACCGATACCGAAATGTTAAGTTTTTTCAGAACCGGCATCAAAATCTGAACCGCTTTTTTATTTTACTTGGAACCGAACCGGAACCAGAACTACAGTATTCGTTAAGGTTCAAGTCCCTGGTATTAACATTCGTGGAAAAACACCGTATCTACACGTCGTGTGTGTGGTTTTACACTGTTATAAGGGGTGTGCTCGTAAAATAATATTATTAATAATACTACACGGTATTACCGAGCGAATTTACTTTCGGCGAAACTTTATCAGTTCGAGTATATACACGTACACAAATACAATATACGTGTATTATATTGTATAGGTATACAGGCAGTTGCATCGGAATCAAACGAAAAGGGGTAGTTACGTACCTAACCTAAATATTCGATGTTGTAGGTATACTCGAGAACTCGAGTATAATAATAATAATTATCGTCGTGGTATGAAATTAATATTTTAGAAGGTAGTTATAATATTATTACCGTATACCGTAGCAGAAAGTATATAGTTAAGCCCGCGCGCGCGTGGTTATAAAGGTTATGATTAGGTCGGATTATAAATATATATGCATAGGTATACAGTTTTATTGCTCGGCCGCGGAAAATACGACCGGGGTCTTAGCCATGGCTCTTAGACGTAGTCTAATAGTAATTTGTTATCGGAATGGGTATTATGCGGACTTGAAAAAAATCTCACGGGATCCGTTAAAGTTTCACGAAAACAATAAACCGCCTCGTACGGCCACCACAGTTCGTCTTCGGCATCAACACCACCGAGAAACGTGTTAATTATTGAAAAAAAAATATTAATAGGTTTCACTCGAAAATAATGTCCAGTTTTTTTGGTGCATTAAGATTATTTTAGATTCTGAGCGTAGCGTTTAATGTATATTTTATAATCAATTGTTCAACTACGACTTGTACTTTTTGTAATTCTTGTTGTTCGGGTCTATAAAAAACGTTCTCTACCTGAAATATTGATCTGATCGAAAAATGACGAGTAAGATTTTTTATGTAATATTTTTGATTTCGTAAATGTATTGAAGATATATTTATTTTAATTTCCAAAAAGTTGTGGTTATTTGGAAAAAACGGTCAAATTTTCGGAAATACAAGTTCCATTTTTTAATTTTTTTTTTCTAACGGAAATGTAGTTACAAAATAAGTATCTTTTATTTAGACCGGTTGGTAAGCATGAAATCGTTTACTAATTTTTAGTACAGTTTTCTTGATATTTGTGGAGGGCCGAGAAAAGCGGAAAAGTTTACGGCATAAACGAATTCGGTTTTTTTTATTTAATGTAAATCGGTTGAATACAATTGTTAAGAAATACTTTTTATTCAAGAATCACGTATAATGACATTATAGTATTCAAACGATCAAAACAATCTGAAAAAGTTTCGAGCTATATTTTCGAGTTTTTTTTAGTTTTTATTTGGTTTGGTGCGGATACAATTATTTTGCCGAACAGAAATGCTTGCAAATAAAACACAAGGTTCATTATAAGTTGTGCTACTTGTACTTAACGGTAAGAAAAAAAAACATCGAACATAACATAGTATTTTTGTAATTATAAGAGTTTGAAGTTGACATTTTGACGAAAATCGTAAAAATTACGGCGTTTCAATATACGTTTCACCGAGCTCAGAAGCGTGTGCTATCAGCAATGATTCGTCGTCGTGTACAGATGTAAATTAAACGACTTTGTGCGTTCTATTTTTTTGACTACCCACCCACAAACGAGGCACGCCCATCAGTCGTATAGGCTCCGTTTTTTTTCAAACCAAATGCGTATTTCGTATATGTTTATTAGTATTATCAATGATTGACCGTATCAAAGAGTTATAACAATATTGTTGACGAAACCCGAATTAAACTCGTTTAATTATAATCCCCCTCCCCGGCCTCCAACAAATCGCACACTGAAAGTAATCCCTGTACGTCATTACTGTTGCATTGTCACGTACAACTTATAAAGGGGAAAAAATATCAAAATTAAATATTTAGTTATTTATACGTGCGAAACTAAACAAGCCCGGTTTAATTAATATTAAATGCACCGCGAGACGATAATGAAAGTGCGAAACTAACGGAGAAAAAAAAATGAAAAATAATAATTAATACTAATTTTAACTAACCTACCTATATGGTATGCATAATTTTATAACGCGTAGGAAATGATGCTTTTTAAGGGTATATCGTATTATATTATAATGCATTAATCGTTTTCCCTGGAAGACCCTTTCTCCACCAAATGCACACACACACACACACACACACACATGTAACACAATTAAAACAAAAATGTATACCCCGAGAGTTGTAGTCGTTAACGTACTATACACAGGTAATAAATGTTATGAATATTTTATAACATTCTACAGCTGATCTCGTTTAGTAGGTAGGTTAGGTATATAATTAAACGCTACAACTTCCTGCAAAATATCTAACGTTTTTAGATTCCGAGCGCAGCGAGAATTCTATTGGTTTTACTATGATGTGTGTTTTCGTATTTTTTTTGTTCGCGTCTTAACAATTTTTTTACCAGAAATCTTGATTCGATCGAACATTTAGGAGAGATCTTTTTTTTTGGATTTAACGTGTGAATTGAAGAGTTCGTATTTTCTGCAGTTTTCAAAATAACTGAGAAAAACCGGAATAAGACGTAAAATTAAAACGGTCAGTATTGAAAAAATGTACAGCGTTTATTTCATTACTTTAAATTTGTACGGTTTATGTTTGCCAAACGTTATTTTAGTAATTTCCACCGGTAATATAAACGAATTAATGTATTTCAGCATAATTGCTGTAATAAAGGTGATATACGGTGGTATACGCCGTATAACTTCTGATAATTTCGAATAAAAACCGTATACTTTCTGGATAAGGCCGTATTTCTGTTTTAAAGTGAAATTACGAAAAACAATATACAATTATTGATTTGTTATTATTATTATAATTTTTTGTCGATTATAAAAATTAAAACTACTTAACCACGACGTAAATTTCAACTGCAAAACAAATAATTTATATAGAAAATACATTTTACAGTAATTCAATGTAGATTTTAGACAGTGAACAATCGACAATCAAATAACATTAGAGCCCTTATCTCTGTACTGAAATAAATAGAAACCGTTGCCATCGTTGTATAATGTATTCATAGCATTAAAAAAAATGAATAGATACCCAATCTTTTCTCTGAAGTTAATAAAAAAAACTAAAAACAATTCCTGATACATCTGTTGTGTTACCTCGGTTACCTTGGCTATAGAATGGGATAAATATCGCGACTAATAGTACTCCGATCAGAATAAGTTTTTAATTAAAATGAACTGTCAACAAATTTTGGAAATCACTAGTTTATTGGGTACTTCCTTTATTTTTAATTTTTTCATATATATTTTTTGCTTTATATCCTGCATATAGGATATAATAATATCCTTCTACTTATTTATGACTACAAAACTGATTTCAGTGGACCGGAATAAATCGTTTTATAAAAGCCATTATTTCAGATTAATTCCTAGCACCTGTAGGTTTATAACGAGTCCAAATTCGTAACCGACAAGTGTATATGTGTGTATGTGTATATATGTGTGTGTGCAAGCGCGCCCATCAATGTTAACTTGTTCTTGGAACAAAAGTCTTTCAAATTCGATTAAATCAAAATTCATTTTATGTCGTTTTTAAATATTAATTCAATTTTAAAAAACCAGGACTACATCCACTCCTCAACGGTGATGATTAAAGCAAGATTTCTGGATAACAAATCATTATGTACATACCTCGCTCTCTATGACGTTACTGATGGTATTTTATAGTACGTTTTCCTGATAAAAAAAATCAAATAATTCGCTCAATCGCGGTGCGGAAAGGACGCCTGGAATATATTAATTCCCGGAGGAATATGCAAGTGTGCCGCAGCAGAAAAGGTATGTATATATGTATATATTTGCGAGTACCCGGAGGGGATCGTTCTCCCGAAATGGTAATTATCACATTTTAGTACACTGCAATCAAATAAACTATAACGATATACATAATATTACGAGCGTATAGAAATAGTAGCTCAGTCGCGGTGCTGCAGTAAACAAAAGTTTCGAAACTTATACCACGAATTATTCACGACTCGATTTAAATACTGATCATTTTGCTACGCTGCGCTTCGCGAATTGACATCCTAAAGTAAAAGCAATATCCGTAGGATTCTTAAAAACTAATATTAAAACGATAAGTTTAACCATGTTACATAAGATATACTACACCGCTTGTTTGCTTCTAAAAATCCGAAATATCGTTCGAGTTTAATAATAATTATTTATTAAATACATAAAAAAAAACCTATTGCAGTGTAAAAATTTGAAACGATCTGCAGACATCGGCCAATATAATATATCCCAGAGGTATACAAAATGTGATACATGGTTATTGTTCCAAAGAAAAGTACCTAAGCTCAACGATAAAAGATCCAATAAAACGCATCGATTAGAAGCAAAACAAAAAAGTGCTGATACTGGGGACGTGTATTCCACTGATTGACGTGGCAAGTTGAGAAAGTAGGATAAATAAATTTATTTAATTTATATCTGTAAGTAACGATTAACCGGTGCTAATGAAAAACGTTTCAAAGCGAATATCGGTTATACGTGTTTTTAAAGTCATAATATTTACGGTTTATAAATAATGTACATTTCGTAAATTTTTCCGGGTTTTCCCATGTATAAGAAAACTCCTGAAAAATCAAAAATAGCCTTCCTTAAGTATTGTCACAGACAGATGTCCTTTCAAAAAAACTACTACTACACTAGAAAATTCGTGCGAATTTCTGGTAGAATATGTGTTCTCAGATTAATAAAATAAAAAACAATACGTTTTTCACTTCGCTCAGAATCAAAGATATTTTTAAAAAATACTAGGTATTTTACGAAGTAAAAATAGCCATATTTTATTATAATTTTATAAATTAATAGAAATTCTTCGTATGTGATTTGGTGTACTATTATTATTACCTACTGTTATATTTATGATTTACGTCTATGTGTTTATTTATAAAATATTTTTTTATTGACTAAGTAACTTTACGAGTATTCAAGTGAAAAATGTATTATTAATAAACGTAAAATGCGCCTAAACAACCATTTCTTGCTGTAAACTGCACCCGAATCTATGTTAAAAAGGTATAATGAATACGGCACCCCGTTTACAAATGTAAAACTTTTTAATTAAGAAGGCAAATTTTTGCATAATTCATAAATCTTTCGACAAAATCTTTCAGATATCTCAATTTTGTATATGATTATTGGGCATATTTCTCAATTTTCACGGGTTTTTTATTTTGGTATATTTGATATTTAAAAAAAAAAAATAATGTTTACTTTAATTGCCTATGATTTTATTTTAAAATTATTTAACGTGGTTATTTATTATTTTCTATAGACTATTAATTTAACGATCCGGGGCGTATTTAATCTTTATCGCACTAACATTATACGATATTATCTTTCGTATAAAACTCGTTTATGCCTTGTATTTATTGGTGTATGATTGAATACTGTGGGGCAAGTGTATTTTCCCCTGTCAGTCATTTTTTAATTGCGTTTATTTTTGTTTTACTCGGACGCAATTTCCATGTCACCTTTTTACCCTTGATAAAAACTCGGGTGCCGTTTGCACACGTGATTTTGTGTTTACCTGTACTTTGGGCACAGTTTACAATCGCCGGATACCACTGAAATAATTTATAATCAGAAACGCGATGGTTTTGGAGTTTTTCGGGCACGCGGCCCCGCGGGTTGTTGTTACATGCATGTTCTGTCGTTTATGCATTATCTATGGTTTAAAAACGCACGCGTCAGAGCAACATCATGTAGTCCCTAAATATTTTATTCGGTTCACCGTTAGTCCCGATATTGTTTTGTTCCATTAGCGTTTAGTCACGGGCCCGTGAATTACGGTTATGCAGTGTCGTTTGATATCATACATTTAAAAATCAAATTGTTCGTTACGAAACGATCACGCTGAAATACCCGCAGTTGGTCCGGACGACGTGCGTCTGCGTTTCTCCTACCTAACCTAACCGAACCCGACAGCGTACTGTGAATTGTCGCTCAAACCCCAATCGACGCGAACAAACAGCAAACGATATTTATAAAACCGTATTCCATCATATGTTATCAGAATAATAATTGTATTGGTCCCGAATTAGTTTATTATTTTACCGTTATGTCCGCGGGATTCCATTACGATTGTATTAATATCCATACACACCTATGTCAATAAACTGAAAATGAACTCAAACGTTCGTAACACCAAAACGTAATCCGTCCGCATATCAAATTGACAATAATATAATGCAGTCGTATTTATTATGTTCGAGTAAGTACACGTATTATATGTGTATATACCTTTTATATTATTATTATTATTATTATTAATCAATATCGTATATCTGCGGATGTAATTTTATAATATCGCTCGACGCGCGCGTAACCGTAAAATAAACACCGAAAGGAAAACGATTAAATTCTGTATTCGTAATTAATCATAATAGTACGCGTCCTGCGGACGATAAAAACATTATATTTACGTCGAATTTACGCGAACAAATTGAATTTCTAGATAACACGTATGATTTATTTATGCATTTATCGTACGGTTTGAATTTAACACTATGTATGATAATACAATTACGTATATGATGTACATGACCGATGACTGTAGCGGCGAAACGAAACTAAAATAATCTAGAAGCAACGTATAATTTTACACATAGTACCGATCCATCAATATTCCCCAATACTTCATAATATTTTCTACTAGTTTTCGAATAAATCAGAAGTAAACGAACACCAAGCAATATATTTAGTTATTTTAATACTGAACACCCGCTCTCGAATTTTTCCCGAAAATAGATCCTATCGAACTGTATTTTGTCGGTTGAACATCACGTAATAGAAGTTATACAATTCGGGTCGTATTTCAATTTTATAAACTCAATCACATTATCGCGGGTGGAGTGTCATTTTTTAGCTTTGTACACTGCTGCAAATTTCCAAAATGAATCTAGGACAGGTATCGGGAACCTTGTCGTGTAAATAAGCCATTTTTAAAAACCCACAATGGTTACGGTAAAAAAAATCTACTATAGCACAAAAAACGTCTAATATATTTTATTAAACAATTTCATTGGGAGTCGGTAGTTGATCAAATTTTAATTTACATTTTATGGGTCTAGTCTAGAATGTCTAGATATTTATGCATTTTCCGAAGAGCCATAGATTGTATGTTAAGTAGCCGCAGGTCCCCGGCCCACGATCTAGGATGTATCTTATAGAAGTTTCAACATTAAAATTCTATTGTTACCGTTTATATGGCCATATTTAACTATTATTTTTAAAAGTATTATAATTGTAGTGTTATGATATAGTATTTATAAATTATTACATTATTATTATTCTTCCGTAATCAATCCGAGGATTTTGTTAGTAGCAACTCTACATCATATCTTATTATTTGTCTTCCTTTGCATTTCTTCACGCGAATTTCTTGGTCTATTATTATAGCGTTTGTCTATTTGGTGTTTTACAAAGAACATTTCTATTTTACAAATTAGATCAGTGAAAATTTGGTTCTCCTCTGCTGCCCGTGAATGTTTTCCTAGAATTTCGACTTAACATTATTAATTATTATAGTTATTACCGATATAATAATAGTTTAATATTATTAACTAATAAATAATTATTTAAATATTTATATTATACCGTAATTTTGACACTAATAGTAAATTATCCCTAAAATTTCAAAAATCTACGTATGAAATTCAACCGACCAGTCAGCATTTCTTTCCGCTTTCGACGGGCTTGGTCGGTATTTTGGGTATTTTTTTTATTTATTTATTTTTTTTTTTTTAACGCATGTTACATTAATATTTTAACGAATATATCAGAAATATACTGAGCCATCAGATTTTCCGCACACTGAACACGGTTATAACTATTATGATATAAAAATTTGGTAGAGTGAAAATAAAAATGTCTTACTCGACAGTATATAATTATCCATGATGTTTGAAATGAAATCCGCTCCGTTGTAAAATTGTTTTATTAAAAAAAAAAACAACAACAACAAGCAATGGCACCAAGGTAGTCGAAACGACCGTGAACCGCATGTCATTAAAGATAATTACGAAATTCACAAGCCCACGCGGATATTGTAGAAAAAGTATACAGGTGCATGATAATCACTGAAACATTGTTCTACAATATTGGTTTATGTAAATTAAGAGCAGAGCTAGTTTGATTTTACTATGATGCGTTATAGTTTAAATTAAAAACCGTAAAAATTAGGGTATTTAAAAACATATATAACAGAATTCGGCTTACGATCTTTTTTCGTTGCTTAAAAACGAATTAAGTCAATAAGTATATGTATACTATCTTTCCAAATTATTTGTTTTCAATTGTGAAAATTCCATGTCGTGTACAATAAACCACAACAAATCGCTATACGTACATTAACGCGTTACTGCGTTAGGTATAACTACACGTAGATTCTACCCTTATTTTTTGTAAATTTATAAAAAGACGGTTTTTTTAAATTTTTGTTTTCTATCAAAAATCAAAATATGTATTTCAAGAATAAAATTTGTTCTGAAATACAATTCCGTCCAACTATATAGCGTGTATGACAGTCATTTCTTGGATTTTCCAAGCAGTTTTCATAATATTTTTGAATAATTAAAAAATTTACTGGGCTAAAGATTTCGTCAATTAAATTTGTATTCGATTTGGCTTGTCTACTAGAAATCTTATTGTCAATTTAACGTGTGCCCATTCATTTCTTTCGAAAGGACATTTTCTCTATTTAGTTCAAAGGAAATGATTTTTATAATTGAGAAATACGGAAAAATTTACAGAGATAATGGTTTCATTATTTTTGTTGTTTTTTTTTTAATTTTTCGATAAGACCCGTGGGTATACGTGTATTACATCGAACGTGAAAATTTCCACTTTCCGGTTATTTGACTGCGTTTTTTTTTTTTTTTTTTTTTTTTAAATTTTATCACGTTTTATATTGTTTGTGTGTGAGTGTGTGTATGTATGCAGGTGCTCACATATGTCAAACGTTCAGATATGGTCGATGTATAATAATATACAATACATACTTTATTTACGTTTATAATATAGCGCACGACCGTGCGAGTATAATTTACGACGGGAAAAGAAAACGGGACGCGATATATAAAGAAAAGCAATGATAAATATAGCGTATAAACACTTGCAGTATATTAATCTATATACACATAAACGAAGAGTGGGAGTGGAAGTAGCAGATGTGTTATGCGACCCAAAAGGCCAGGGTAAATTTTTCGGTTTCCGCTATCGACAGCGACAATAAATCGTCACGTATATCCAGGGGTTAAAGCGTTTGGGGACGGAGCCCTCCTTCTTGTTTGAAGTAAAATTATCAGTCCCCTTTGGTTTAAGTCTTCGAAAATTGGGGGGGAGGGCGCTTTAGATAGGCAGAACACGAGTGTGTACGTTTTTCGATAGGTTAAAAAATACTTAAAAAAAAAAATCAACACGGTTGCGTATGGATTCGAGTGCAACGTTGTCAAATGTAATATCCTCAATAATTACCTAGTACAATAATATGATCCGAACTGTAAAATATTATTACTGATAAAATAGTCAATAAATTAATTAAATCATAGTTAAACAATTAATTATTTTAAAATATCTGAGTTTTTAATTTCTGAACATCTATAACCTTATGCATTCAAATATGGCAATATATTCGTATGGACATTATACTCTTTATAAGCCTTTATAACATTTTGAAATCGAATAAAATAATATGAGAGAGGGGGCTCGTCGTGTTATAATATTATAAAATTATACACCGCAGCGTACAAGTATCGCGGATTTTTTTGTCACCGTTGTTTTGTGTGTTTTCGAACCGAGGAGAAATTTCGTCCAAAAAAAAAAAAAAAAAAACACCCCCGCTTTTTACGAGTGTACCGGCCTCGTTCAATTAACTGTACAAACACGGTCGCCGAACGAGACGTCTCGTCGTGTTGACCGTTACATTCACAAAACGTTATTCGCAAAAGTGGTGAAAACAAATACTGTATAAGCAGCTGCAGGGGCGTCGTTTTAAAACTACAATATAATAGCTCCGGGTTCCATCCTCTCGTCCCTGCGCGACCGTTGTGTGTAGCATCCGATGAAATCCGCACTCTTGGCGCCGGGAACGCTGACCGATCGTATACATCTGTCGCAGGGATGCGGGCGAAAACCCCGATGTTCCCGGCGACGATCGGCAAAGTCCGTAGACTATGGGATTTAGATCGAACAGTAATATAACGGTCCCTTGGCACGCGAATTTTCTGCGTTCGAAAACATATTCTGGAATACTATACTAACGCACGAACGGCCGACGAATTCCGCGTGACGAAAAATTCGATACATGAATAGGGACAAATATTGGTTGTTTTTTTTTGCTTGTTTATCTTTTCGGTTTTATTTTTAAATTCTTAGCCGTTTGAGAAACGTATTGGTTTTACTACGACGCCGTGAGCTTTGTTTGTTTTTTGTACTTCTGTTACAAGATTTTTACCGGAAATCTCACTGCAATCATAAAATAAATAGAGATTTGCGTATTGCATTATTATTGTTATCTTTATGTTGACCGATACCGTATTATTCGTCGCCATGGAGTTGGTCATAAATTGTTTAACGAAAAAAAAAAATTTCATTCAATAACTCTGCTACCGAAATAAATAAAATTATCGAGAATCACTATCAAGTTCTAAATTTATTTTTTTTTACTCTAACTCGTAACATATTTTAAACGCACACCACACGTGACATGGACACTGTAGAAAATTGTATAGAAGAAATAACCAATTCGCTACACAAAATCGAGGATCCCGGTCAGCTGCAGAACGTACACCGTTGGGTGATTAAATTGACGACGGGTGAGCCGAACGGGCTCAAGGAGGACTATCTCCGATTGTTAGAGTACACGATCAAGAGCGGCGACCTCCGAGAACCGTTCGACAGTCCGCCAAAAGAAGGCCGACTTCCCGGTCTGAGCGAGCTCGTCCGCAGGCCGTCCTCGCCGTCGCCCTGCAGCCCGGAAGAGAGAAACCGTTCCGCACTGTCCGCGGGCGGTTGCGGACTCCCGGACTATGTAAAAGATTGTACCGCCAAAGATAGAACCGGGCCAGAACCGTGCCCGGAGCTGGTCGGCATCATCGAGCAGACTAACTGCGAAATCGCGTCGCTGCAAAGGTTCATGGCAGACGTACAACGATACACGTGCGACGGCGGAAAGCTGATGGAACAAGTGTGCGGCCAGATGATGGACGACTACCTGCAAGCGGCCGAGGCCGTGTTCGACGACAGGGCGCAAAAATTGAGCGACTCGCTGGCCAAGGAACAGGTCGCGCTGTTGCTCCGGTACAGAAACGAGAAGCAGCGGATGATCAGCAGGGCTCAGATACTGCTGGACTACGTGCGCGAACTAATGCCCAAGTTCATACACAGCGAGTACATAGTTGAGCCGGAAGCGTACATGAAACGGCTCATTATGGAAAAGAAAAACGCTATTTTGGCTAAGAATACGGACGGCGATGATAAGAACTCGACGACGTCCGCCGAGCAGGCTGACAGTTCGGCGACTGACATAGAACACAAAAAATTGCTGTCGGCGCTCGTTTGGTTGCGGTCAGAAGAGGACCGGTCCGAGTGCGAAAACTTGGCGCTTGTCGAGCGGTTCGAGTCCATCGTGGTCGCCATCGACGCGGCATCCAGGAGAAGGACCGCCAACGAGTGTCAGGCCAAAACCCAGAGGAGCGAGTTGAGATGCGAGTTGGACAGTCTGCGAAAAAAGTCCGCCATGCAGGTGGCGCAGATTGACGACTACGTGGACAAGATTAGTGCGGAAAAGACCGAATCTAGACCCTTGTGCTAGCAAAGCGTTTGTAGTGAAAAATTTGCAAATTTACCATACAAAATTATATACGTGATGACTTTTTATGAATTTTGCTATTTCTCGACCTAACCTATCGGTTTTTAATAGTGGTTGTTTTTTTTTTTTTTTTATGTTTAGATTCTAAAAGCAGCGTAAAACGTATTTGATTTACTACATCACGTGTATTTTTTTTTCAGATTCTGAGCGGAATTTTAAAGCGATTTATTATTTTTGTTTTTTTCTCCCATACGAGAGCGTATGAGATTTTGTTGACTAATTAAACGACATTTTGACAATGTTAGAAGTGTCTTAATGTGAACCTATATTTTACATAATCTATTTGAAAATAATAACTAATAAAAAAGTATACTCTTCTAGGTGCCAAATTTTTACTAGTACATTTTACGTCAATTTCAATGAGCTATCTAAAATTTCTTATTTGACATTTGGACTAATTTAATGTGACAGCTAATAATACTGATTTGTTTATGGGCTTAAGTTCTCTCGTGAATTTATACACATAATATTTGGTACTCGACGAAATGACATTAATCCGTGTGTTGACATCGAATATTACTAGGGCCCGAATTTGAATGAATACGAAAAAGGGCGTAAAAATGATCAATAAGCCTTGAAAAACCCTTAAAATAATATTCAATAAAATCAGAGGGATATCACTTACATTTTTTCTAATTAATTTCCTTCCGATTTATTTAATTCCTAATAATTATATAAAATATAATTGTTCATTTTTATTATATTTGATAATTCATTTTTGTAGCGTTGTAAAATTGTATTTACTTAATAAGGGCTGTTAGAGAGGATATTTTTTAAACCTATATAAACACAATTTGTTGCTATTTAAAAGGCTTTTTTAATATCTTACTTGCCATTTTGAAGTGCTTGTTTTGTGGATTTTAAATGCATTTAAATCTGGGCCCTAATTATTACCGAATATCTATTGTTGACGTTCTTCTAACCGATGGGTTAGGTCACCCACTAAATTTCCACCATGACACCTAGGCGTCTTGAACACCCCTCCGTCGAGACATCAGCTACTGGAATGGCTATTAAAATGAAAAATAGTGGGGGAGGGGATACCACGATACAGTAACGTCGCTGTTTCCGACCGTTGAATTATTATAACGATAATAATAGTAATATGTTCGATAAATATTTAACGTACTTCGCCAGCAATTTATCAAAAAAATTAATTAATTTTCAAATTAAAAGCGGTTCGACGTTACGACGACGACGTCACGGGCGTATGTTTTTATTTTAAAAATCGCACAAAGAATGCGGCTATCGACATTCCCGGGGGTCCGCGTACAGGCCCGCGCGGACGTGGGACTCGAGAGAGACCAGCGAGTTCGTTCACGTCAGTATATTGTTAATCAAAAAAAAAAAAAATAAAACAGTCTGAGTCCATCGTTGATTTAATATAACGATTTTATATTTTCTCTCGGCCAGTTCGAAGTTATTGTGTATTTTTTTGTTGGTTTTTTTTTTTCGGTATTGTCGTAGGTACCTTTAGAATATTCGCAACTTTCACAATAATCGTTGAAAAAGCTGGATCGCAGCTAGCGTATTATTATAATCATGCCGCGGTCGAAAAGTTTTACGGTTTATATTGGTTTCCCCCCCCCCTGTAGTTGCGTTGTATATTATTATTATTATTTCAACTTTATTCGTTATTATTATTATTTTTTTTTTTTTTTTTTTTTTCCAATAATAATATTAGTCTGTACTCTTTTTGCGGTATCGATTTCGTCCGTCTCGTCCGAACGGCGTTTTAATAAACGACGTTATAAAACTATATATTGTATATTGTTATTATTTTTATGTATCATTTATATATATATATATAACGCAACGGCGACGATTCGTTACAGACTATAAAAAGCCCGCGCTTTTTCCCCGGGAGACGACCGCTTCTAAAAATAAATACGATGTTCGTTTTAGAAAACACCCCGTGGATATGTTCAACACGCGTATTTTTAACGTTATCGAAATGATAACATATGTATAGATTTGCATTTCGCCAACGGTTTGCGTTTGTGAAAAACGAACGGAACGATTATAGAAATTCCGCGGCCGAGTCGAGGAGTCCGTGTCAACGCGACCTCTCCGCCGGTGCCGATCCGCACTTAACGTTCCCGCTTACGATGTTTTCCGCAACGTTATCGAGGTTCGAATAATATTATCGAGAGTCTGCCGCGTACTTACGGTTGCAAAAAATATATATATTAAAAAAAATAATAATAATAATAAAACGCTACGCCGGCGTGCACGAAAAATTATCGGTAAGGTAAAATCTCGGAACGGGGACCGCGCCTTTAATCTGCTTACGTCGTCGTCTACCGGTGGTAAATACCGCAATTTCGAGACATCCGATGAGCACGGAACATTATGCCGGAGTTCATCGATATGCAAGACAGTGTAATAACAATAATACAGGGCGGCGGTTATTTTATCGTTAGTGAACCGCAGGACCACAGGATTCAGAATTCACCGCGCCGGGCCCGGTAGTCCAAACTACCCT
This sequence comes from Cinara cedri, assembly GCA_902439185.1. Classification (NCBI taxonomy): domain Eukaryota; kingdom Metazoa; phylum Arthropoda; class Insecta; order Hemiptera; family Aphididae; genus Cinara; species Cinara cedri. The sequence goes on from CABPRJ010000494.1 coordinate 749,758, forward strand.
AACATTAATTATAACAAATAACTCAATTTAATCTGTTTAAAAAAAAAAAAATATAAATGGTACAAATGATATGATATTACAGAGATAACTCTTTGAAAAAGTTTATTATGTATTGGGTGTCTGTTTTAATTGTTAATATGCAACTCTATTATTGATATGTAAAAACACGGTTCCAGGTCAAAATGTCTCCAGTAAAGAATATCTCTAGAATAAATTATCTTCGGTAAAATATATCTTTAATGGAAATATCTCTTATAGAAATTGAGACTTGGATAAAAAATCTCTAGCAATTATATGAATTTTTTTTAGTACCCATTAATTTAAGATTGTAAGCAATCCCTCTTGAAAAAAATATCATACAATTTCGATTGAACAAAAATTAAATAAATATTTTAAAAGACAATTAAATTTAACAAGTCAACTGGCTTGAGCATCATAATTAACTTCCACTGTATTCGTATCACACGCCATACTTAACCGTAGCCTAGGAACTCGAAATCGAAAAAAATATTTCAGAATATACTATACCATAATATTGTATTTAGTTATTATTTCCTGTGGGATATTTCCATTAAAGATATTTTATAGGAGATATTTTTTTCTGGAGATATTTCTTACTGGAGGAGGTATTATTTACTGGAGATAATAGGTCCGGTCAAAGAAAAAAAAAGGCCTTCAACATTTTAAAATTTAAAGCCTGAGCCTCTAGGCTCTAAACTTAATCTGGCTCTGGTGAATTAATGGAAACTTAAAGTAAGTTTTTTTTCGGTTTTTTTTTTTTGTTAGAAAAAAATAAAACATTATATAAAAGATCCAAGTATTATAAAAAAAGTCTGTTCTGGACCACTGATCCTGATACTGCTACCTTGGAATTTTTTTACTCCATTCCAATTAATTCTAGATCCTGACCCATCGTCCAAACCTAATCTAACGAATTTTTTTAAAAATTTTTTTACTTATTACGTAGAAAGTAATGGAGTAAAAGCCTGGTCTCTTTTATTTTATTTTTTCTCAAGAACTAAATTTGGCGATGGAGGAAAACACGAATATAGAGCGATAATTCTAATTTGGATAAATGAGTGACAATACATCGAATCTATTTAAACTAGGTGACTATTAGTGATAATTTTGATATTTAATGCTGAGTATCCTTAAAAATAAATAAATGCTGGAAATCATGAAGAATCGGATAGCAACTATTGACAGCTAGATGAATTATGTACTTTCGGCGAAAGTGGAGGAGAAGAAGACCACACTTGCGAGAAGCCGACGGTAACCGAGGTCAAACCAGGATGTAAGGGGCATCTAGGGCGGAGATCGCCAATTCTGATTAAAATAACCCATAGAGAACACAACATATATCTAATACGACGGATGCCTGGGCACTGAGTTGAGAAAACTACAATCGGCGAAGAATTAGGTTTTTTTTTTTCACCGTTTTCTTTTTGTTTTTCGTTTTTGTATTATATAGTTTAAAGACCACAGAATTAAACGGACTACAGGTAAAATTTATATGCGTTGGTCGTTTTCGCTCTCAGATTTTCATAGTCTTTCAGCCAAGGCCGGTAATTGTTTTCGTTCTTAAATAAACAATACATACAGCAGCATAAAAAATGCGTAAATACCAATAGGCTTGAAAATTGAAAAAAAAAAATTGTCCAGAAATTACCCTTTTTATACTATTTGAGTCGTTTATATAATATGATAGTTTACATACGATATTTTTCAAAATTTGGCCTTTATTACATCATTAACATACGTACATAACCTAATTTTACCGTATGATTAGAAATCACGGATATAACGTGTTTTTACTGATTCTTTAGGCAGGTCTAATTGTGTGAACTTTCTTGATAATTTATTATTGTCAAAGGACTACTTTACAGAGCATAATTCAAATGTAAAGAATAAGTTTGAAAATACGATATATATACTGAGAATACATCGAGACTGAAAGAAATTTCACAAAACATATGTTTTACATTGAATTATGAAAATTAATTAATTTTTTTTTTTTAATAAAATTGTTGTCTTTGTTAAATTGTGTCTACAGAACCCATGCTATGAATGGACAAAGTTTAAGTATAAGATGATCTTATATTTTATCAAAAAACAAAAGGAAATTAAAAAGAATAAACCATTTTAGTTTCTAATTATTTCTATTCAAGAAATTTAAACTATATTTTTTATCTTTTAAGTAGGTGATACAGCTGAATATTTTGTAGAAAGTAGGTACATGCTCAATTTATAAAATATTATATTTAGTAGAAAGTGTTTTTTATGTTTTTGGAAGACAAAAATTATAATTTTGCAAAGATTATAATTGATTTTATACTCTTTTAAATTTGTATAAATGGTTTTTTTTTTTTTAGTATTTTATGAAATATTCTATAATTTTTTTTTTATACTGTCTCAATTATAAATGTGACAGTTGCTGAAGTTTAAAATTCAGATCCAAGGTGCTTTAATATTCTACATAATTGAATAGTAAAAACATAGATATAAAATATAATGTTATTTTCTATAATTAATTAGGTACATTTGGCTTATTGATATTTCTACATTACCGGTCAAAATTTTAAATCGTAAACACATAAAAAAAATGGGGTGATATAATTTATCCGGAATTAAGGTTTTGCGTTTAATAAAATAGTATACAACACCAAAACTCCTCCCCCCCCCGTAAAAATGTTTGTCAATTAGCTTATAATTTATCCGTTGGTCAACCGCTGTATTGTTTGTTTGCCGGGTCGATATAATGATTTCAAACGGTTCAATGGATCCCGATTAACTTACGGTTTTGAAATCCGATTTTAATATAAAATATAAAACCAGATTATACATATTTTTAAACATTGCCACGTGAGTGTTGTAAGTATGTGCGATGGCTGCTATACAATATGTATCTGCGGCCCTGCTGGTAAACCCGGTTGCATTATTCTTTTATTAGCACTCATGCGGTATAAAATAAATCCATAAAGTTAAGTACAGTGTAGTGGTAGACAATGTGATTTATTAAAAAAAAAAGTAATAATAATAATAATAAAAATCACGATCGTGTCATTATGTGACAACAGTTATATCGGCAAAAACTTGCGGAATCATCGGCGAACGATAATTCACACCGAAATGCCGTGAGTAAAAACCTTGTTATCCTCAAGTACGACAAAATATTATTAATAAAACGTGTCGAATTGCGGAAAAAATACCATTCCCGTAACGACGACTCATACAAAGTTATATAAGAAAAAAAAATAACTTGTTAGTCTTATTTTGAGACGTTTACAAAGACTGAGAGGCAACTGGATAACTATGTTTGTTCAAAATTGTTCTGGGTTAATAAAAAAAAAAAAAATAAAAATAAAGGAAATGAGATTTCTTTATTTCGGATTTATTTGAGACATTATCATACCAAAATTTCAAAAATAAGATAATAACACTCCAATTGAAAAAAAAAATAATAATAAAGCAGTAGATCCCAACATTCGAGTTAATTGTTCCCTCGAATATTAAGCAACTTCGAGTAAAAAACGAATTGTAGGAACAATAATCAACCAATTATCGTCGTTGGTTAAGTGGATGTATGTGTAGTCAGCTTAAACGTTTATAAATTCCATGAAATTCAATGCCTATCTATACGAAGTGAATCGGCATAATAACTGTTATAACTGTATAGTTGGTACCTTTGTACAATAATTCGTAAATATTATTTATATCATTTAAAAGATTATACACATTACATCTTGAATATGTTTTGAAAAATACTTTTGCCTTTCACACGGATAACATACCGGTTGGCCTTCAAACGTATCGCGGTCCGATAGAGCGAAAGAGGACAATAATAACGATACTTAATGATATACCTCTCGGTCCCGTCTTCCACAGTCGTTCACTAGAAGGAGTTGTACGTCGAGGGAGGGCAGGGAATCGGACCACATCTTGTCTACCTGCTTCGTAAATAATATTTGTATACATTTTATTACGCGGGTATTGGGCCACAAATAAAAGGTATATTTTTAAAGGGTACCCGGAGATCGAGCCACAAACCTATAACACGAAAATATATAATTTTCAATATTATATAATATAGAATAAGTCAAATAATAATAATTATTTTTTTTTTAAAAACGTGATACAGTTTGCTTTGCATTGTATTTAAAACCGCCGTTAACATAAATCGATTACAACGAACATAAGACATTTTAATTTCTGATCGTGGAAAAAAATAATAATATGGTTTAAAAAAATGGTGTTAAATAGTGGTTTTCCTTTTATCAAATCAAAAATGTATTAAAATATAGTGGCCCAATTACCGGATTCAATAATAAAAAGTCGTTTAAAATAGTGGCCCAATCACCGGGTGTACCTGCTAAAAATGTAAAATTCTAATGGCCCAATAACTGTATACCTTTTGAAAAAAAATAGTTCATTGTGACTCATTTCCCGGACGCCCAGGTAAGTTAGGTACATAAAACAACAATGTTATTATAATGCCAAACTGAACTGGCGAACTGAACGAAAATGAAAATTGCATTCAGACACGTTGAGTATACGTGCGGTTTTTTTTTTTTTTAATTTTTTTTTTTTTTGCTCGTGTATAAAAATTTAAACGATCGCTGTGTCAGCGGGTTTATTTTTCCATAAATGGACGGATATCGGAACGACAAGCTTATAAATTGAACGCTGTACTATAGATGCGGCGCGCCGTCGAGCTGCAAGAGCGCAGACAATAATTACGTCTATATTGTAATGTTAATAACGCCTGTCTCGCGTATCGCTGTTTTTTCTATATAAATTTCGGTTTGAATCGGCAGCGTACACGCGGGATTATATAATACCTAACTACTCGCGTGGGATAGTTTAAAAAAAAAAAAAAAATAATACAATTATTATTATTATCATACGAAACAATTCCCCGGACGCGCGACCGTTTGTTTCAAGTGTTGAAATAATATTTAGTCGCGAATAACATCATACGGCTACCTGCGCCTAATGACTCGCGGCGCTAAACAAATATCGCTCGGGCGGACAAGCGTTCTATAAAACACAATATTACGTGGTATAATAATTATCATACTCGACAGTGACAAATAATAATAAACCTCGAACACTTCTATTTTCGTATGATGACCGAATATTACCGATTAATATATCGAAATATACGTAAATAGATGTTTTAATGTTCATAAATATATACTTTATATAATATATCTTTTTTTGTTTTTTTTTTTACCACTCTCAGAGATACAGGGATAAAGACTTCAGATTTACAATATTTCAATCACATTTTTATATTTTGACGAAACCCCGAAAAAATTGACTTTTTATTTTATTGTATCGAACAAATTGAAGACGGCCATTACATAGAGTTTATTTTACTCGCGGTTTTAACGTTTTCGATTTTTATAATTTTTCAATGATCTTAGAAAAATGTCTGCGTTCGGTATTAATAACAAATTATGTTATATTAGCTATTATTCCGATTATCTATAACCACGCAACAGGCTGTTATCGCGTTATACTAATTGACTTTGATTTTTAGTATAAATTGAAATTGAAATTGATTTTTATTATTATCACGGTTAATTGAGTGTACAATTTTTTTCATAAAGTAAGTGTGTAGTCATTCGATACTGGAAAATGTGCAGTGTTTATTTTTTTGAATTTTTTTTTTCTACGACCCCAACGATACTCCCCGATTATGTATAACCTTTTTTAATGTTTCGTTTATTATTATTTTTTTTTAATTAAGTGGATAAATGACCCAGCTTGACCTGGCTTGGTTAAATGGTGTAGGAAACTTAGAAATGGCCAGACGAATACGCATGACAAGGAACGAAATAAAAAATCATTAATTCAATGTCGCCAGGTCTTATCAAAAAAGTTGAGCAGCTTATCATGGATAATCGAACTTCGACAATACATTTACAGTACCTACAGTTCTGTTTTTCTCTGAACACATTTCATAGAATTGATCAATCTTAAATGTTCAGTCAATTCAATGCACGAATATTTGTTCGGACATTTTCAAACTCTCAATTATTTCTAAGAATTTTTTAAGATTCTTTGTAACGTCAGTCATCATCCAGTGTGTCCAATTTTTTTGGGTTGCCTAAATTAAGCTTGTGACCTTACTTTGATATTATATTAAAATGATATTATATTTTTATTTTATATGCCCACATGTTTTCGAGCGACATTTCAAAATCAATTGCATCAAACTATATACTTGAAATATAGAATTAGAACTAGTAAAATATATAGTATTAGAAAATAATAATATTATACAATCGTAATTATTATCCAAAGACTGAAAAGCCAAAAGAAAACTTCATCGGTAAAAATAAAAATGATAAAAAAAAGCCTTCTGATCCTTATGAAAAAGAAAAAAAAATAGGTGGTATTTGAAAAAAAAAGAACGAGTAAATTAAAAAAATGTCAGATAAACGAACGTTTTTAAATTATTTGAATTAAATTATATTACGCACGTCGGGGATACCTTTATTATCTTAAAATCGATAAAAAAAAATAAAAAAAACGGAACGAAAAGGAATTTTTTTCCCCAACTACTAGACGATAATACAATTCGTTTTCACGATTATATATACTACACATTACATGTAAATTATATTTTTCAGCTTAATTAACGCGTTCGGGAAATGTCACGGAGAACGAAGCTTTTATAATAGGTATACGTGTGTTAAAACTATCCGCTCGATCAATTTAGCAAAATACATCTGCAGAAACTCGACGTATATTGAAACTCGAACAAAGTGCTCACATATACAAGTTTATTCCGTACGCACAAACTTGTAATGCGATTTAATGTAAATACTGCAACACTGATGTAAATTTTAAGCGAACTGCTTACAATATGTTTTGAAAACTTGGAACGAAACTCTTAAACGTATTATTATACGTCTAACGCATATAGTTTGAATATCGCCCGTATAGCGAAAATTAATAAAGTAGGTAATGTGTTATTTTATAATTATATCAAATATTAAATACCATACCATATGGCGGGCGAAACACAAATTCGAATCGTCAGTCGGAATCGTAGGTGCAAATGACCCCGTACTATGTACACCTGTTTTATAAGAGGGCAAATCGGTACGGATCGACCAGTGAAACGCTATGCACGCTATGAATTACGCGTTGATATATCATAGGAACGGTTTCTGATTGTTTCCGCACGTTTTCCGCATAATCGCGTAACGCATATATTCATCGCGTAAACAAATATCCATACCTCGGACGGGTTTAAACGAACTATTGCTCGTAGTCCGATCTAAGTTCAAAACGTGTTAACGAAACACAAATAACAAAATTGAGTATTTTCAATGAACTCGTATTTTAATAGGGTCGTAATATGTTTAATTCGAATTCCACATTGTATTCGCCGAGAAAAATTATTACATTATTATTGACCTAACCGCCACAATTTTAATTCCGAATAGTTAATATTTTCCCCGTTTTATACTCGTTAGAAATAAAGAGATGGACACTATTCTATTGTCACGTCCTCTTGTGATTATTTGAATAGTACAGGCATTGCATCGTTACGCGTGATATCAGGGCATTTAATTCATATAACCGAGAATTCTAAAAACGAATGAAATGAAATTTCAATGAATTTGAACTAAGCGAATTCATTTAAAACGAACAACTCCGTAAACTACTACTCTTATGACGCGATACTATTGATATTATATCTATACCGGGCAAATTTTCCTTTTGCCGCGCCGCGATCCGATCACTGCGCGGGTACCGAAATATTATATTTTTTTTTTTTTTTTACGCGTAAAAAGGACCCGTAACGAAAAAAATTCCGTCGACACGACGACGACATTAACGGTATTAAATTATTTTTTTAATAAAAACGAATAATTTCGTTTAGATTATATTATATATAGATAGGTAGGTATGTTATGTATGTGTGGAGTACAAGTAATGCCGTCGATGACCCCCGCAGAAAAACGTCGACGCCGCCATATTACACGATGATTCGTTAATAATATTATCCGCCGCGTGTAAACGCACAATAAGGTACTTAATTTCGAATTAAAAAAATATTTACACGTTTTGTTTTCAGGCCAACGATTGTTCCGAGTGAACGGCTAGGGCGTAATAGTATTACGGTAAAGGCGCGACATTTTATCAAGCGTTTGTTTGATATCTTCACTATAATATTACACAAAACACTAACCGCTTTAAATTGTTAATTTTTTTTTATGGTCTGTCGTCAGTACGGCAACGTATCTCGCTACGTGTCCATTATTTCGTATTTCATATAATTTCGAACTATTCCGAATATTGTCTCGAAAATAGATTTTAAAAACTCGATTATAATATTACACGTGAAATTGATCGTTATTCTCTTAGTTTTCGTTAATGTTATGATCTTTCAAAATAAATCACGACAGCCGTGGCCTAGTATAATATAATATACCTAATAATTATTTTTTACGGAAAAAATAATTTCGAAAAAAAAGTACCAACGCGTATGACTTCGAAAACCGCATATTTTATCGATTGCGGTGAAGCTTAAAGTAAATGTTTCCGGACAATTGAAAATAATTCGAAAATCATGAATTTTCACCAAATTGATAAATATTTCAAGACAAAAATACTTCACTACTATAATATAAGTCTCCTGTAAAAACGTTTTTTGTTTCGTGTACTATTTCCTCAATATTACCACGGTTACAATAATTATCATTTATTAGCCAAATGATGGGCATATTATGCAAATAACAATATGTTTGGCCCTAGAGAAGATGAACTTGAGTCAATTTTTCGAATTTTTTTTATTTATATAAATTTTTTCTCTACACATTCTATTTTGGTCAGAATGGCATAAGTGTATGTATACACATATAAGTCTACATTTATTCGATCACAATTTATACTAAAAAAATAAAATATCTCTATATTTCGCTGTGACGTCATTTAAATTAGAACGTTTAGCACTTTGGCCGTTTAATAACTGTCGACGTTTAATTTGCTAGCATTGAAAACTGTGTCGAACGCAACTGATTTGGGTACTTCTTTCCCGGGTCACCAAAGGCACAACAATAATATAGTATGACTATGTGAAATAAACGACAACGATCATTACGAACGGACCAAAACGAGTATTATGAGTATTATTCGTCCCGTCGCGAAGTATTACAATGAATCAAATAATAATAATAATTACGAACCGTGAAAAGAGTGCGTCGTACAGTATTGAAAACTGTATTAAAATACCCGCAGAACGCCCGAATAATGTACCGCAACAATGTCGTCGGCCGACGTATAGTATAATAAAGTATCGAAGACGATGTGGGAAAAATTTTAACTGCGTCGGTGAACATATTATTCTACACAATATCGAACGAATAGTGAGAGTAGTTTAAAACTTTCACGAGTGTATAATATATACATATCTATATAATATTATATACAAAAGTTGCCATTGAATATTTCGAGTGTCTCCAGGTCCCGTCGAAAAACTCGCAACTTGTTGGTGAAAATTACGTTATCATCGTGCATAATATATATACATAGATACGCTGCCAAGGTTCTTCGTCAACTTTGCGCATATTTCACACGCCTTAAACTATGTCTGCGGACGTTGTAATTTAATTAATGGACGTAGCAGCGGCAGCAGCAGCAGCAACAACAATCTAACAATTTGCCATACACGAAATGAACACGGCGATCAAACGGCTTCAGGACTAGTATAGTGATGCGATAATGACTATTTTCGAATAGACACGTCTTTTTCCAAAGAAAAAAAAAAAATGATTTACTATATTTTTGTTGATTAATATTTTAATGTCTAATTGCAAAAAAAAAAAAAAAAACGCTTGGCAAAAATTATGATTTTTGTATAGGATTTTAAAACTAAACGCTCCGCAATACAGAATATATCATATTGTGTACATTTTATTAAATATTTATCAAGAGTCTACGACTAAGACGATATTATCGTTGGTAACAACTAAATTATTAATAACATTATCAGTGTCCAATCACGTATATAATATAATGCATTCGCGATATTATAAAAACGCGTTTAATCTAGCCTTTCGCCTAACATTAATATCGTTGACAATTTTATGGTGCATATTATTTTAATAGTCGTTGCTACTGTAATGGACACTTATGAATGAAGACATTAGGCGGTAGACGTCTCGAGAATAGACCGCATTTAATGGACCGCTTGTCCGTGAACTAATTGCACAACCAAAACAATGTCGCCCCGAGAACAATTATTGGATATATTAAGGAACTTTAAAACCTACTCGTATAAGTTATAATTTACGGTTTTTAGGAGAATTTTTCCATCACAATCCGGCGATTATTTAGAAGCTATTGAGTATAAATTGATTTTGGTTTTTTCCAGTCACTATATACGAGCAAAATCGTTTAAAATCAAAAAAAAAAATCACTAACGGTAAATCCGATAATTTTTATGACGTAGTGAATGTAGTTTAGGGAGATCAAAACATATGAAAAAATATAATTTTTTCTAATACGTGTTAAAATTATAATGGTTGTCGTATGAAAATCGACTTTCAATATTTCTCATTTAAGACGAGTAAAACGTACGTGTAGAAGTAGCGATGGAAATTGGATAATTTTTAAAATTAAGCCTATTACGATTTGTATAAAGACTGAAACAAATCAGAAATCGAATTTGTTTCAAATCCTCTGAACAAATCTCCTATTTAAAAGTAAAAGAAGTCTGCGAACAATCACTGATACGTTGGCGGTAAAAAACATTATTTAATATAAGATAAGAACTGACCCTGACAGAATCTGCCGAATTCAACTGCGCCGATCGGTGAAAATCGACCGTTCACTGGTCATGTATAATGTATTATATTTGCTTATAACGTACGAACACCTATATCGATACTTGTCGGAAATCGGTCCACAACATATTTCGAGAAAAGAAAAAAAAAAACGCGTGCAAGTATATTATTATCAAGAAGACGGATTCGAGCGAACGTCAGAACTATACGGTTCAATTCCCGAACTTTTCTCGGAATCGTTTTTAGAATACGCAATAATATAATGTCAACAACGGAAAGATTCCGATGAAAACTCTCTGCAGTGTGATATTGACGTTTTAATTTATATTGTAAAAAATGTATGGGCCGAACAATAATAATCTCGTCGGGGAAAAAAAAAATACGTCAGACGTCTTTTATTATATATAGATTCGAACAGTGTGTTATATATATATATATATTTTAATCAGAAATTAAAATCAAAAATAATAGCGAAACGTTCGCCGTTTTATATGACGAACGAAAAAAAAGGAAAATGATATGAAAATAATACGTGCTTTATTTATTATATATATAAATTATATCTGTGTGTATAAAATCGCTACCGAGTAAAATATCTTAGAGACGATAAAATATAATTTAAAGAAGAACATTTTGCGCGACGGTGTTCGCAAAAATAATTATTTAGAGCTCAGCGTTGATGCGACGCAGAAAATAATGTCAACGAGCCGGCCGCCGAAATTATATAAAAATTGTCAATTATAGAAAATCACGTTCGGCAACACTGAATATAAATTATATTATAAGTGTCGTGTCTTTATCTCGATAATATCTGTTTATTTTTGACGATATTCGGGTGGAAATATTGAAAAAACTCAATTTAATAATATTTCTCGACTATACATTTCGATCACGCAAAACGAAACGCGTTTTTAACATTTCCCGAACGGCGTTGTTTCTTAAAATTGTTTTATTCAAGCTTCTCTAACAGAACCCAAAAAAAAAAAAAAAAAAAAAAAGAATTACGCGATTAAAACAATAATTTATAAAATAAAACGGGTTAACAATATTGTTTATTATTAATAATTAGCATAGTATCGAAGTTAGAAAGTAATGCGTGGTAACCGCTACGCGCGTTTCTTTATCCACGTTGGGTTTGGTTTGATATTATTTATAATTTTGCGAAATCGGAAATTCGTTGAGAAAAATTTGACTCTTGTAACTGACGTGGTGATCATTATAACGGACTTTTTTTTAAACGGATTCCGATACGTGCTGGGCGACTGGACCTTATATCAGCGAGTCTTATGAGTGGCGTGCACTGTATAATTTATACAGGAATTTCGTATTAACAATTTCGGAGATTTTATATTTTATGCTGTTCCGAGATGCAAGCGTTCCAAAACGATATTTATCGACAGTTCCACTGGTGAACGGTGCTTCGCGAAAAAATTTTCTTTTAAATTGTAAAACTTTCAACGGTAACGATTTATAAATTTAGGTTGACGCGTTGGCACATTTAGAGTTGATTATTCGGGAACATAAAGAGTCGTTACCCTTTAGTAAAAGGTTTTTTTGTGCACAAAGACCCTAATTACAATAATAATATAGTATTATACTGCGAGTATATTATTATAATATTATATATCTATATAGAGTGTACCCGTTCGAAGGATATTGTGCGACGTGGGGTGACGAACTGACGAATATGTTCGTGGCGTTTGCAATCCGTGAAATCTCTCACCGTCTCAACTGTCCTATTTTTTATAAATATTTTTTTTTTTTTTACACTGCAAAGAGGGAGAGAGGAACAAAAATAAAACGGTTTTCTCGTCTTGAAATCATCGGTAAGTATATGCGGTGTTACGGTAAACGAATGTCGTGGCGGCGTCGGCGGTGTTACGGCGGAGCCTTTGAATTATCACCCTTTACAGCTGCAGATATTCCGTTTCGCCGATTTATAACACGTGACAACTCGCGACAGAACAACAAATGCCTTCGATCGACGGGCACGCGTATAAATGAATATCAAATAGGTACGACATATTTTTTGTTTTCCGGACGCGTCACCGCATCGTGTTGCGAATGCTCGTGGTGTAAACCCCTAGAGTCTCATCGAAACGATTACAATATTATTCCGACGAAAACATCGACTTTCGCTGATCTAACTGTCTGGAGAATTTCCTACGAAATCGGCCGCTTCCAAAATACTAAATTTAAAATGAAAAAATACTAAGTAAATATTCAACGATGAGATTTATCGGTTCGGACTGTATTATAATGTAGGTATTATATTGTTGGCACATTTTGTCGGTTAATGCCGACGATTACGTCATACTCGAGGCGAGTTGTAGCGAACATCAAAGTATTTTTTTTCCGGTATTTATTTATGATATAACCGATTTGATTTGGCGAAATATATATGGTTTATGATAACTGCATTGCATTGGAAATTTGTAATATACGTGCCTGAATAGTAAATTAGTCGACAATTAGTATCATTTACCTATGATAAGAAAAACCGAAATGAAAATAAACTGCATGCGTTTAAAAAGAAAATTCCGAATGAAATTTTTGGAGATTTAAAAGATACTGAGACCGAAAAGAATGATCCAGAATAAGAAAAACCAATCCAAAGTAAAAAATTGAAATGTCCTGGAGAAGACAATTTTTTTTTTACACTACCCATAATATCGTATTCAATGAAACACGACAGAAAACCAAGAACTGAATGGGAAGGCGCATTTGAGTTACATTTGAAAGAGCTGGGAGCGAATTAAATTGGAAAGAACGAGTATCAGATAAAGATATGCAAAGCCGACGGGATAATTCCAGAAGCCACAGGTATAGATAAAGAATCGTGATAAACCTGTTATATATATATATATCGTTCTATATGTTATAGCATCGTCTAAAAAATTTCTTAACAATTCAATAATTTATAATATTATTAGTACATTAGTCGTACTTAACTATAAACCTTGAAATATCTATCATCAACCAAAACGTCCAATAAACGCGTTGAATTATTGACGAAAAAATTGGGAAATATTCTAACCAATGTTTGTTTTTATGCATAATTTTTTTTTTTTTTTTTGATGTTGACTGGAAACCTGTTTTTCATACAAGTGTTTTTGTGTCGTCGTTTTGGGACATTAAATGTGTATTGTCAGGAACGTTTTGTGAATAATTGCGTGGCGACAAAAGGTCGAAATCTATAATGGTACCGCTAATGATTGCCAAACTGCACAAGGTGTTTTTCTGCATACTACATACTTCACTTTGAAATGATCAATAGCAGACGGGCCACTTTAAACACGAGACGGTGAATATAATGGCGACGACGTACTGCAGAGAAAGAGAACAACCCACATTTAAACAACAAGACAAGTCCAATTATTTCTCTTTGAACACCGTATTGCTGTGTTTATGTATAAAATAACAATAAATATAGTTTTCAATAAAATGATTTTATTTGTACGCGTACTATAGAAAAATTAAATTTTTGTTCGTCAAAACGATGAAAAAACAAGACAACGATGTGTGTAATTAATGTTAAATTATGTAATTATAATTGTTTTTTAAACATTAATAGGATTTCGAAAAACTATGGAATTATACGAATAACAATACTTTTAGCCCAATTTAGTTATTGGAATTAAAATAAGAAAGACATTCTTAACGTAGATTATGTACGGTCAATTAGCATAATAAAAATTGAATTGCGAAAAATTAAGACGCATTATTATTTTAAGGCACGAAAGCCTATATTGACGACACTGTTTAATGAAGTTTAATGATAAATGGGAAGTGACAGGCCCAAGATTAGGTTAGATTGGGTGGGTAGGTCAGACCTAACCAATGATACCCATATCATTCATGGGGAATAATATGAGGACCCCAAAGGAATGAGCTACTACAGGTTGATACGACGCAGAGATGCAATAAATAACTAATCACAGGATTACGCGAAGCAGAAGAAGATGATGTATAATTATATTTTTCGCGATGAAACGTAAACGATTTTACGGGGCAAGCAGAGTGAATAGCAATAACACCGTAACAAATAAAACCATTTTTTTATTTTTTGCTCGATGCGCGCGCGGTAAACAAATTATTACGTAGATATATCGAGGTGAACGAGCGCGTTTGTTTCAACACACGTAGATTATAGGTAATAATACGTAAGAAAAAAACTCGAACCGGTATTACCTACACATGTTTCGGGTATTTGAGAAAAAAATAAACGCGTTGGAAAAAAATATCACCTATTACTCGACGCGTGCCGCGTGCGTTATTAAAGATAATACGTTTCGCGCGATTCTCGGAGCGATTTGTTATGTGAAAAACAAAAAATAAAAATACAAAGATCGCACCGTGAACTGTTATTTTTAGCGCGGTGAAGTTATCAGTCAAACGGGAAATTAGTTTTTCAATATCCGTGTAGGTATATACAAGTGGCACGACAAATAATCGCGGCGTTCGAAACTCGGTTTGAAATTTACTTTTCATAATGTTCATGAGTTCGTGGAATAGTCGAGCGGAAAAGAAGCAAATTTTATTTTAGTTTCAAATGGAAAATTAATAACTAATGGTTAATTTTGTCAAAGAGGAGTATCTGCAAGAAGTCAATGTTAGTCAAAATTCTGCGATCATAGAACAGGGTCATACCTAGTCGTACGACGGAGTTTTCATTTTGAGTAAGAAAGCAAAGGTATAAAACCGATACAGTGTCGTACTCGCGAAATCGTAATTTCCACAAATTTATTCGATTTTTCGGGAAATTTTTAATCACCGTGCCCGAGGTTTTCGATTTTTCCAGAAACTTTAGGTTTCCCTGCTTTTATGTCTATTTTTTATTTTTTTTTTTTCAGAAATTTAAATATCTCTAATAGAACCGAACGTCACATTACGCGCGTATCGAGTTTTCCGGTCACTCGCAACGGCACAATAATATAATACCGTCGACGACTCGTTGGCGGCGGAGTAGCGGACGGATCTATAATATCTATAGGTATATTATACATATAAACATATATATATATATATATATATATATAGAGAGAGAGAGAGAGAGAGAGAGAAAGAGAGAGAGAGAGAGAGAGAGAGAGAAAGAGAGTTTCGCGTTGATCAAACAAAAGCCGTCGTCGTAAAGTCCGTTTGCTCAAAAGTCTGAAGGCACCGGCGGAATTTTGCGCGCCCCGTCGTGGTTTACCTTCCATCGCGTAAATCCGCCTTACCGATTCCTTCCCCCCCCCCTCTCACCCCATACCAACGGTCCCTCGGTCGCTCTCCTCGATCGCGTCGCCGTCCCCTAGGTCCTGTCAAATATATCATTCAACGACAACGAGTACCTATACCCGTCGTAGTACTGCTCGGTTCGTTTTCTTCGTGCAGCAACTCGTCGTATCGGCTCCGCCACGCGCCACCGGGCGTTCGAGTTCCTACACGAGCTCGTTGTTAGGTATTATTTAGCCCCCGTTACGGGTGCATCGAAACGGCTGCAACGACTTTTCGGAGTGGGAATCGTTTCTAGCCTGCCCGTGTATAGAGTAATATTATGTCGCAGATAGGTGTATCGGTACACGCGTAATGTGTGTTTCGAATTGCACGTTATAGTCAAATATAATCCACGAAATGACGTTATTTTATCGAAATATAACTCGAACAAACACTTTTCGGAATATATTTATTCTAAAATTATATTTTATATTATTAGCTTACGCAGCTGCAACAGTATTCAGAAATTGTTAATAACACCGACGAAAATAATCGAATTATTAATTCGTTTGCAGGAATAAAAATGTCATACTTAATAATACGATATTGTAGCGGATTCGAATAAAGAAATAAAACTTTCTGTCGCGGAGAAAATAAATCCCCATTAGGATTTATGTCGTCGAAACGAGTTTTTCGTTATGATTTAGTTCCCTTAACGACAATGTTTCGTATAAGCTCGATAGATATCTGCGAGGATTTAATGATATCGACAGAATCCCGAAAGTTGAGCTCACGCGAGTATTGTTAAAAAAAAAAAAAAAAAAAAAAAAAAGGGCCATATTCTTTTTTTGATTCACTTTCTTAATCCAAGTTTATAAAGATTTTATTATTATTATTATTATTTTTTTTTTTTTTAATCGAAAAATCAATTTTTTACTTATTATTATTAAATTCTATGAAAAGCCTATATTTTCTTTTCGATTTATTATTCGTATTTGTCATAAATAATTTCGGAATATGCGAATAAATAAATACGTTAGGCAATCATGAAGATTACTCGTGCCAGAAAATATTAATCTTAATTGCGTAAAGCTGTTTTTTTCTCCCCCGCTTTAATGAGTAAGTCCTGAATTTCCAAACTCGCTACGCTTACATATTTTAGTACGTGCGATAGCAAAAATTAAACGCACTAATAATTCTTGCGTAAAAATAATAAACTAAAATAAAAGAAATTTTATAAAACGATTCTCGAAATGAGTTCTGCGCGTGGATTTTTAATTTGTTCGCTACTGTTATTCATAATTTAACTTTAATGTTTTATTCATATTTTAATTATATACTAACGTATATTACCGAAATAGACATTTGAAGACGTCTAGCCAATGTGCATTCAGGCATCCGAAAAATGTTCAGCAAAATATTAAAATAAAACGTAAAATTGATGTTAAAAAAAAATTGTGCACTACCTATTATCCCACATTTTTATAATTTTTTTTTTTTTTTTTGTTGCGTACATCATTGTATATTTGAATTAAACAAATGTGAACTACTCAAATGCTTAAACTTCGCAATCCGAAATTTTCTGCCAGGCCGTCCTTTAACATTATGAATATGAATAAACGCAGTAAAAAACCGAAAAGAACTTCCGTAAGTTCGTATACCGTGATGCCATTTTTGAGTTTGAATGCGAAGTGAAAAAAACTTAATGCATAAGGCGTTCGATCGAAATAAATAAAATGTGAGTTTAGGTACAAAAACCATTGTTACAACATTCCCTCCACAACCATGTACACTTCATAATATTCGGCAGAAAACTGATTAATGATCCGACAAATCTTTTTCCACTCTATTGTTGTACATCATATACTTTATACTATATAAACAAGCGCCGATAGGCATCAACGACGACAAAATTATTATTTCTAAAGCTTTTACTTTGAAAATGTTACAGTACCAAAAACCGTCACGTCAAATACCACGTCATTTGGAATATTAAAATGGAAAAATTATTTTAAAAGCTTAAACTATATTTTAAATTTAAATTCAAGAAAAAAAAAATATTTTACAAAAAAGGTCTATACCTGCTGTTAATGGATGTTGTAGGTAAAATATTGATAAGGCAAGATATATAAATTCGATTAATGCATATCTGTACGCAACGATAATTTATCGTTAAATAAATACTATTCTGAGCAAAGTTCGGTTAAATATTATTCGAAATGCCGTGATTTTTAAGATTTTCGTTAAAATTTGAACTTGAAAAACTTAAAAAAAATTACCACAATACATTGGCTTTTTTTCTTATATCAAATACAACTCATGATGAACCTCGTATTAAATTTTTCAGACATTTTAACAGTTAATCCAAAAACAATACGTGAAATGAAATGATTTTTACGATTTATGTTCATTTTTTACCTCTATAATAAAAAAATAATATAATATGTTAAATTTTCTTTTTTACAATCAAATATGTTTTATGACGAGACTTATGTTAAATTTTCTAGAATCTCTGATCAACCAAAACCATATTTTAATCACATCAAATCAAATAAAACTAAAAAAAAAAATTAAAAAATGCCAAGTACGGACCATAGGCAAAATTAGCTTAAAAATTCTCAGAAAGTTGTGTACATTTCACCACATCTAGATATGGCTAATAATATTGTTCGAAAACCGAAACCGAGAAAATCGATTGCGGTTTCTAATTTTTGCATTTAAAATCGGAAATTATTAAATATATTGTTCTACAAAGATGAATAAACATTGAGTATAATAAATCATCGTTAAGAAAAGTGCTTAAAAATCGCCATCGCCTCCCCGCGCTCGCGTTCATAAATATTAACTGTATATAGATGGGTATTACATTATAGTCAAAAACTTAATATATTCACCCCTTTCGACAACGATTCCGAGGCTTTTGCCACCTCGTTGGATTCCGTATCTAACTACTATAATTATACGTATAAGATATAATTTAAATATATATATACGTCCGCAAACGCAGTCAGGCCGATATGCAAGGGAGACTACCGACGCCAGTCATCGGATCCGATTGCAGAGTATTCTGCATAATATTATCCCGTATTCGTTTTGTCTGCTAATTTTTTAATAGTGTTTTTTTTTTCGTTTTATACATAGATTTTTATTTTTAGTAATTATACTAATAGCTTCACACATGAAGCGGATGACGCATCGTTGAAAGTGCTCGTCGACGACACTTTTACGTGAATTCGCCGTTCGTTCAAGGCGTCAAATATCGAGTTCTAAACACTTCGCGAAAATATAGTTGTTGTATAAAAAATGCATAACCGACGTTAATATATAAAATAAGGGCGACAAAAAATACCCTCGTGATTAATCGTTTTGCACAATTAGATTTCGAGAAAAGCAAATAAGCTATATATATTAGTTTTACTAACATATGTCTTTTTTCACTGAGCACACTTTTTCGGTTGGCGAAAATGTTCCGAATTATTCACATCATTTCAATATCCGTCGTCTATATAGTTGATGAAATGTTCCACTTTTAGACGTGGGTAAGGGAAAAGTTTTAACATGAGTCATTTGTACAAAAATTCGATTGAAACGCGAGGTTCTGAAAACCCTATACATTTCGCAAAGTATTCCTTCTCGCGATAAATATTTAAAATAAGACCGCGTCGTCGTCTAATCCGGGAAAAACAAAAAACTGCAAGAAAATATGTAAAATTCAATCGCGAGCTCTACAACGTACAGTCATTTAAATACCGGCTAAACACCGAGTTTTCGTTAGAGACTCCCGTTCCGATTCCCGTTAATAATTTTTCCTTTGAAAACTGTCTGGCGTCTGGAAAAATACTCCGGTGTACGAAGTACACCGCCGCTGTGCGGAAAATCTACATGTTTTAAAATGTACGCGCGATGTCGGTCTCCGGAATCTCCGGCACCGCGGATGTCGTACATATTTCATAAACGGTGTTTAATGATTATATATTTTGCACACGAAAAGAAAACCCTCCTCGGAAACGTGTCTCGGAATAGAATATTATATCGTTTCCGTACTCTCTATGCCCTGACATTCCTCTACGTCAAACTTCACGTTACCGGTCCCGGAATCTTGCTTTCTTGCCAGCACCCGTAGACCGGGTCGGCAATCGACGTCTGAAAGACGTCGTCTCTTATCGCCTAAAAAGCACGCAACGGCCGACTACTACCGCGACGGTTTAATGGACGCGTCGCGATGGTATCGATTGAATTTTAAATAGATTCTTGGCGGACCAAATAGTGATGTATTGGTTTTAAGCACATGTGCGTTTTTTTTTTTCTAGATATTGAACTCAGTGAGAAATATATTAGTTTCAATATAATGTGTGTTTTTTTTATTTTTGCGCCTAAACAACTTTTCTACTAGAAATCTTACTCCGTATTTCAATCATAATATCTTTTTTAAAATAAACTGTATCTGAGTTGTGAGTCGAAAAATCGTTTTCTGATTTTCCTTTCGGATTTTTTATTGATTTGGATTAACTGAAGGAAAAAATAAGCAAAACGAAAAAATGTACGGAAAAAACGGCTCAATTCATTATTTTCTATAATGTTTTCTTTGACTTTTTCTAGACGCGGTAAAATTTGTCTGATTATTTGTATACTGTTAAAAAGCGTTTAAAAAAAAAAAAAACGAATTTTTTCTAAACGTTTCTGAAAGGGTTATCGCCTATTTTTCTCATAAACCATATTTTTATATTACAACGAATATACTCGCAGGTGTTTTTTTTCTTTTTTTTACTTGCACAGGAAATGGTCTCGGATCGAAAACCGCTGTTATTATAATATAATTATACACGCTGCACAGATTATCCGTCAGGTGATAATAAAAGATACATTACGACGGCGGACTCATGAGCGAGCGAAATTTCGACCTGTTCGACCTATACCCGTCTAGGTCCGAACTCGTTAACGAGTGCGACGTATACTTTTATACGTTCCGACAAACATCTCGAGCTAACGAGATTCGCAGATAGATAGAGGGTCGTACTATTATATACAATAATAGTATTATCGTTTAACGATAACAGGTCCGGAGAGCTTGCTACGTACAAAGATTACTTTTGTTAATATCGTGCGCGCACGATTGGTCGGTCAGGGTTTCGGCTACAACACGCAAAAATTTAATTCCGAGCCGTTTTTCCACTCGACTTTCGGTAATTTGATTTGTATTTTGTCGCTCTTTCCAAGAACGGTCCGAACTTTTGGAATGCTGCGATTCGGAGAGTCGATAATTCGAAATTTTCTGTATATACTGTATATAACATATATATTATTCGAGTAGGCCCCTCTCCAAAACGTCAAAAAACCGTCGAATGTGCTAAATTGTTGACATTTGTATTTATCGATAATTTGATTTCGGATAATAACTAGATGTTTATTTATCTATTTACGGTGTAGGTACCCCGCGGCGAACACCCTCGGAGAATGATTTTTCATCACACGTGGTTTATTTATTTTTTGTTTTGTCAAAGATTGCACAATAGTTCCGTTATATAAACGAATTATGTGTAACGATAACGAAGTTTGATGTACCACAGCGACTTAAAGGCAGTCGCGATCAAATTTTTATGGTAAATACGAGTATAACGACTGATATTACGTGATTTCCGAAAAGTCACGAAAAGTAAACAAAATTTATAATAACTAAAATGTACTTTAAACTCTGACTGTATGGTGAAAAGAAGCAATTAGCTTTACTATAAGGTGTGTGAGTGTGTTTTGTTAAACTTTGTTTTGGCGAGTGAAATGCTGTGATTTGTTCATGCAGTGCCTCTTAAAAAATCCGTATTTTTTTTCCTGGGTAGTACTTTATTTGAAACGCTCTTTAAAATGTTCAACAGTTTTCGCTAGCGGTACGTTATTTGACGGAAAAAAGTTTTGATTCCCAAAAGTATTTCTATACAATTTAAAAGCTGACAACAAAAGCCGATAGGTACGTCAGTTTATTTTTGCCAATTAATAATTTTTATTTTTTTATACCAAACGGTTACTGGGCCACACTGAAAGGAACTCGTGTGGATCCCCTGGGTTTTTTTATATATTGGTTACAATAAGCAAAGAACACCACTATGCTACTACGCTCAGAATCGTTTTTTGTTTAAAATTATTGATCAGTATTTAAATTATATTAGAATAAATCATTTATGTTCCCGCCTACTACAGCGGTATACTTGGCTAACTATGATGCGTCCGGATTTTTCACAATAATATTGACGAATAACTTTATTTTAGCTATGACAGTATAGTATATTGCCGTATGGATATACCAGTTTGTTTTTAAAATTTATGAATGTAAAACGAACGGGTCTTAAAAACAAAATCTGAATCACGGATTTAATTAACGAGTTATAAAACTTAGTTTTCTTGTTCCCAAACATAAACAAACCCACCTGATTTTTAAAATTAAACCGTATAAATATAATAATGTATAAAGTCAAACACTGTTCATAAGGCTTCTATTGATGATAACGGCGATAAATTAAATTATTAAAAATATCATACTTCTGGAAATCAAATCATAAATCTCATTGGAATTATAAATTGAATTATACGTGAAAATACGTTAAAAGTGATAACGATATTATAAACGTGGTAATAAAGTGCTGTGTGAGGATCATAGACGAATTATTATTATTATTATATTTCATTTTTTTTATTGTCACATGATATTTCAAAAAATCGTAAAACAAACGGAGAGAGTTCGAAAAAAAAAATAAAATCATATTTCATATTATTATTATTATTTTATCGCAACGTAACACCGCCGTGCTCGAATATAATTTAAATAATAAAATATTATATTACGTTTATTCAGTGTCCGCGGGCAGTGATTGACGTGCAATATAAAATTGTATTTGTAAAAAGTATAAGATAGTAAAAAAAAAAAAAAAAAAAGGCCACTGGAGGAAAACGCCCATAAAGAGCAGAGAACATTTCCCCATACTTTTCATATTATCAAAATATTACTTTAAAACAATAAATAACCTTACACTATAAAAACACAATATACTGTACTACAATAGTATTATATAACTACTGCAAAAAAAAAACAAAATTATTACGAGTAAGGAAAGTTCAAACATTCAAAAAGTATATCCTCAATTTCTATAGAACCAGGCAAACATTATTTTGTATCCTCTTGTTTTAATTCAGGAGTTCGTTACATTGTGTTTAAAATATAAACCTGTACGGTCATGAACTGATAATGGGATAAGAGGTACAAGTTTTAACATTTTTGGAGACAGAAAGGCAAACAACAAGATATCACTATACATGTGCCGTTGAAAAAAAAAAGTCCATTACCAAGGAAATGAAATGGTCATTATCAATTATAATATTTGTGATTATTGGTCATTGCGTGCAGTTGGGTAAAATTCTGATGAACATTTTTTCAATCGGGGGATATCTTCTTTTTGCTGACTGAGGAATTGAATAAGTTATTTTCAATCACATCTTAGAGAAATTGAGCAAAACACCAATAGACCAGTACATTGTATTTATAGATATATGATTCAATACAGAAGGGTCAAACACAAAAACTGCATAATCAAATTTATAAATTCAACCACATACAGAACAATTCCGGAGTTTGAGTATATTTGATTAAAAAGAAAGAAAAAGAGTTCATGATAAAGAGTTACTTAAATTAGCGTAGAATAGACACATAATATGTATAATTGTGATGGATAATTTTTTAGCGAAAAAAAAAAAGAATATGAATTTTGCTTGTTGAAATACCACCACTTATTAATAATTGACAAATTTAAAAAAGAAAAAACCAAAATCAAAATCAATCCAAAGAAATTTTAAATATTTCATATAATTATTGTTATAAAAAAAATAACAAAAGTTTTGGAGTGTTAAACACAAACAATTGTTTTATTTATATTTACACGTTATGTTTGAACCATCGATAATAATGATACCAATTCATAGTAAAGATTAATTACAAATATTTTTAAATGCCGTAACATTTACGATTTTTATCAAAATTTGATCTTAAAACGCTTAAAGCATCGTTTTTTCTAAACTATTAACACTAATCGTTAAAATTATAATGAACCTCGTGTTCATTTTCTAAGCATTTCTGTTGGGATGATCAGTTTTACACATAAAAACTAGAATGACTCGGAAATGTCGATTGTCCTATAAATATTAAATAGCCGCAATGATTTAAAAATTTAACCAAATCTAGAAAAAATATTTTGTGAATAATTCATGTATTTAAGATCATTTTTTAAACTTATTCAACACATAAAAGAAAAAATCCAAAATAATGAAATCAATAATGCCGTACGCTTTCTTTTTTTCTTACTGGGTATTTCCAAGAATATAAAAAACTACAAAAAAAAACTTTTTGACCGATAAAAAGGCGCAATTTTAATTTTCTGAAATGATTCTACAATTAAATTTCAGTTGAAAATTTCCGGTAGAATATAAGAGATCGAAGAAAATTTAAGGTTATGAAATCATCAATTTCGTAAATATTTATCTGTTCTATCAACTTTCCCAAATATCTCGATGGGTATATTTTTATTGAAGTAAGTTTTTGTTGTTTTATTGCTCAGTAAATCATTTTTTTTAAAAAAAAAACAATAATAATAATAAAACAAGTATTTAGCACTTGTTTATTTTTTTTTTGTTTCTTTATCTTATTTCTATTATTATTTTATCCACTTTAAAAACCTATGGGAAACAATGAACCACATACTCGTATCATATTAAACATTTTTCATAAAGAAAACGAAAAACAATACGTGACATGATTAATCGATTTTGTCAAGTGTATAACGATAGAAGAGAAAAAAAAAAATTAAAAACGCCCTCAGAATATATTTGACATTCAATTTTACTTGGTTTTACAGATCTATTTTCGAGTGAATAAAAAAAAAAAAAAAACTTAAAACAAAAATGTGAAAAATATGTTATCGCACGTCGTTATTTTCATTTTATTTTTTAGTTTTCTCACTCATACGAATAACACAAACGCGTACGAAAGATGTATGTGTATACTAGAGACAGGTTGGTATAGGTTTTTTCCTATCACTGAAATTATAATATTATAGGTAAAAGAGGGTTTCTTTTGTACAACAACTATTTTAGTTTTTTAATAAATAAACAGTTGCGAAATAAATTAAGTTCTTTGAGTTTTGAAAGAAAAATATTGGAGAGATTATGTACATTTTTAAAACAAATTATTTATTTTGTTATAAAACAGAACTTTTTCTTACAATAAGTAATTACGAACTTTTAATATTTTTGTGTTGATTGTAGAAAGCTACGTGTCAAAGAAATATTACAATATCATATAATTGGTATTTGTAGAAAGATTTCAAACCAGAAAAAAAGATAACCTGCATTAGTTTTATAACGAACTATTATATAAGGTATTGGTTCATTCACTTAGAGTTTATGGAGGACGGGCAGGATCTAACAAAAAAAACACCAAGAATTAGGCTTCGTTAGCGATCCAATACCTTGATAAGAACATGAACGCGTCGTTGAATATGGATGGACGTGACGTTTGGTAGAAAACAATATCGAAGACTTTATGGAAGAGACAAGGGACTCAGGCGGTTAAGACACGTTTAGCCTACA
Source organism: Cinara cedri (assembly GCA_902439185.1). Lineage (NCBI taxonomy): Eukaryota > Metazoa > Arthropoda > Insecta > Hemiptera > Aphididae > Cinara > Cinara cedri. The sequence goes on from CABPRJ010000494.1 coordinate 775,389, forward strand.
AAATAATGAGAAAAAATAAATCCCCAATATTAATAAGATCGTCTTATCGCGGATAAAAACTCGATTGACTGTACAAATTCGCTTTTCTAAGTTTCAAAAATATTTATTCGAAATTAAAACTTAAAATATTATTAATATTTTTCGTTATGAAAAAAATCCGTTTGCTTTTGAATTTCGAGTAAATAATTATTTTTAAAACTATAATAATTAATAATAACTGTAGCTATATAGAATTCTTATTTAAAGTACGAACAGGAATAACTAATTACCTTATCCCTCTCGCCATCAGGAGTTTATCAAAATATTTAAACTTTGTTTTTTCTTTACATAATTTACACGTTTCTCGAGACTGTAATATAATGTTGGTTTGAAAAAAAAAAAATAAAAAAAACCTCCATAATTAACTTACGCTCGTAAAATATAATCCGGAAAAAAAAAATCTAAAACACAAAATCATCTCGCGGGTAATCCATCAAAGCAACACCTCGCGTTGTGTGTAAATTAAAAATAAATAAATTATTGGCCCTTTAAATAGCTACTCTTAAATAATTTAATATATGACCTTTCGGAAAGGTTTTTTCAAGAAAAACCACTGCGCACCCGGTGCGTTTAAATTCAGATTTTCGAAAATGTATCGAAAACTTGCAAAAACGATCACGTTCGTTTTTTCCAATATCATTTTAAACGGCATAAGTCACGGCTAAAATAGTATAATAACGTAATATTACGCGCGCTGAGCTCGTTCTAATGAAAAATATTATACAATGAGATTGTACGACGGCTATGTGTTACAAAACGCTTTATGCGTCGAACAAAATATAATTATAGTCTGTCGACTAACAAACGGATTCGGAATATTTCGATAAGCGTTTGGGGAGAAACGCGTAATTTCCTATTTCCGCTGTTTAACGAGCATAACATCCGTAACCGTATCGTGTATAGAAGGATTTCTGGTTTAATTGATTAGAAAATTTAAAATCGAAACCGTGCGGTATATTTTAACGTAACACAATTAATTACGTAGCGCGTTTATCTTATTTGAATTGTAAAATATTAGTTTTAGTTAAACCGGAGTTACGGTGTGTGAAAGTCACCTGGTTAACGCATCGGAAAAATATTCTCTGTTCCGTTTTTTTATTACAATCGTTACGTGGTGAATAAACTAACGTATTCAGCAATTGTTGTCCATAAAATGTTGCAGTTTACTAAGAACAAATGCATTCTATTAGTAGCTACCCATCCTATCTTATTAATATTATAAATTCAAAAGTTTCTTTTGGATGGGGAGTGTTTGTTACCCCTCCGATCCAAAAATATTTCTTACAATCCGAGTTGAAACGTTGAATAGATGTAGTTCTAGATCAGGAATAATATGTAAACTAATTTTTCTTTCGCTTTCTTCCCTAAAAAATGGACTGATACAAATTTATTGATATTTTTTGTAAGCAAATCCAATTATTTTGGTAGGTTTATGGGTTATTTGATTGGTTATTCGGTTTTCACTGATTTTCTTAAGAAATAAAAACAATAACGGGACAGTAAGTTTTACTGTGCACGCGTAAATCGTAAAAAGTATAAAGTCGACAGTCATAATATTAAACTTTCAAATCGCATTAATTAATTTACGATATGCACAATGAGAAATAAACAAGCAAATAAAAATTATAATTCATTGCCTTATTTCGTATATAATTCACATGCTGAAACGAAAAATGTCGCACCTCAAATCGTATCGTTATAGTTTTATCTTTTTTTAGCACGATCTCTACGATTATTCAACGAGAATTAGATTTAAACTTGGAAAAAACGATATACGTTGTTTTTCGTCGAGGCAGGCGAATCAGCAACCAGGCATCAGATTTCCTCCGTAAAGTCGGTCATCTAGTAACGTAAAATTACGGTGACAATGACTAATTACGTAAACAACCTAATTGTGCACGTATTTTTTAATATTTTTTTTTTTTTGGTTTATTCTATACACCTACGTTTATACGTCGTTAATAAACAAGGAGGATAGGAGGAGGGTGAGAAATGTTTACCACACCTCTGTTTGAGGTATAATAATAATTTCCGCATAAAGCGTTACGTTCCACATAATATTATAATATTTTATTATTTACATTAAACGGCTGAACACAGGCGGAGGTAATTCATCAAAAACCGCAGGCCCTTATATTGTTTTAAATGCAATTATTTACATTCGTATACACGCGTGCACCTAAATTGCCTGCACGGTGCGCCGTGTAAACTAATTTTGTTTTACGTCGTCGGCGTCGCGGTCGTTTCGAACGGAACGCTAATATATTATCGTTTCTTAAACACACGGATCTTTACCACATGCCGCACCGTATATTTACGAGACAAATAATAATAGCTACACGCGTTCGAATTTTTTCGGAAACTTTGTAGGAGGTAGCTGGTATATTATAGTAACTTTTCCGTGCTGATTTACACGATAATAGAGATGCGGATTTCAAACAAAACAAATATGATTTATATTTGGACTGTATACAATAAGGGTTTTTTTTTTTTTTTTATTCGACACAAACGTACGTAGCACTGATACTGACCGATTTAACTACAGAAACGGCGTTCCAGCTCAAGAGCTATCCACTGTTGAGGGTGGTGGGTTAGATACTGGAGGGTTCCAAATTTCCAATTTTTTTCCAATTATTAATAATAAAAAAAAAATGTTTATAAATAATCTCCTCAATGCCCGAACCAAAGAATCGATAATCCAGTTAATATATTTGTTACTGACAGAAAAATACAAATAATACGTGCACACACACTCATTATAAATACACATCCTAAAATTCAGAATACGAAAAAAAAAAATGAAAACAATTAGAAAAACATCATTTTGGCCGATAAAAAAAAAAATGGATGACAATGTTATTTCCTAAAATTGAACTCTGGGACGCCCTTCAAAAGCATATAATATTATTCCGCGTTTACGAAACTCACTGATTCAAATTGGAAATTTATATTTGGAAAAAAAAAACCCATTACTTTACACGTGTATACAACGAATTTCCGTGCCCAAAAGCGATTTACCGCGCATTTAGTAACTAAACTCTTATACAGTATAAAAACTCTTCCTTTATTTTATTTTTTTATTTTTTTTTTTTTTTCGTTATTCTTGATGGATACCGAAAGCGAATAAAAATCGTCTTACACGATCATTTTACTTTTATACAATCGTATTACCTGCTTTTAGATGAGATAGGTTCCAATCTTATACAGCTATATTTCTCTACTTATTCTCGACTTATTATACGATATTCAATTGAATTCGGTATAATATAAATAACAATGCGTTTACACGTAGGTAGTTGTATTATTTTATTCCAGAAAGCTTATTTCGTTTCAAATTATTATGTATAATACTTCACTTTTCATGTTAATACCGCGCTGCGTATTTCGATTCGTATAAGCAAAACTGCACCAAAATAACTATTGTACACAATCGAAAAGAAAAAAATGGTAAATTTATTTTCTAAAAAAAACTCACGATTGCCTATACGAAGACTTTAAGAGTATACAATATATTGTATTATCATTTTCAGATTCAGATGAAATATCAAAATATACCAATACACGATAATATATTATTGCCTATTGTAATATCTCAGAAAGTATTAACTTTTTTCGAAATTTGTTTTGTCCATTTTTCTCCTGATTATAATAGAGAATGAACGGTTTACATTATTATTAATTATTTCCCATTACACATTCGGTATTGCGATTGATTTATCACGATAATGACTCAAATTCGTATATAATTTTTTATGATTCCCAGAAATTTTTGCAATTCCAGTTTAACGAAGAAAAACCGATTGTAAAATCGTCTAAATCAATTATCTAAATCGTAAATTGATCAATTGTTGTTTACGCCGTAATTGATTTAATCGGAATGATAGGTGAAATGTTTAATTTAAATTGACCATCGAATTTCATCGAATCCATATGTGTTACAGGTACACATATTTTGTACACATATCGTTGCGCACGATATCTCAGTGACCGTTCGACAGTGCGCGTATACGTCTTAAATGAGGACGAAAAAACCCGAAAAAGTCCAAGCGAAACGACGATAAATATTATATAACAATCTGTCCGTGTATACGTATAGCGATTATGCGTGTGCGTAAAATAGCTATTGCGTGCCCGTTACAGTTGGTCAAAAATGATAAATTGCAGTCGTTTCGGATCGCGGCCGAGGCGATGAGATGACGTTTTTACGTTGCCCGCGTACGCCGCAAAACAAATACACACTGACCTCGCGGAGAACTTATCAAAAACAGCGTCTAATGAGACGTATCGTATACAACCTCGACGATTATCGACGGGAAATTAAACGCATTGTACCGATGTCTTTTATCTATCGCGCATTATTATGTTGTAAACTTACTGCGCTCCGGGTATTATGTTTTGCACGTGACGACATCGACCTGTGTACACGCTCGGCAATAATACATTGCGTTCGTATTGCTATTAATATTATTATTATTTCCGTTATCGACAGTGCACCTGAAAAACTGCGGCGGGGAAAAAAAAAAAATGACAGTAATATCGAACATAACTTGTACAATGTACATATACAGCTAAAATAACGATGAATATGTTTATTTTAAACTACTACTACTTCGATTATCTATTTTTTTTTTTTGTCTAGATCTAAGGGCGCGGTTTATTTTATAAAACCGTGTAATATCTAAAAGCAAAAATGTAACATTAAAATTTGCAACGTAGGTGTATTTCGAATGAAATAAATACGTTTAGCGTGATATCAATATTGAACGTTGTATTCGTGATGAATATAGGTATACGTGTAGCAGTTATTCCAATAGTAATCAAAACTTTACGCCACTATAATCGGAAAAGCCAATGCAATTATAATGTCGCTACACGTATCGATAAATTGCTTTACGTGCGTTTTAGAAACCATTTAGGTTCACGTCGTCGCGATAACGCGGAGATCCTCGGCTGTTTATATTTGACGTCGCCGGTTATTTGCCCGAATTCGTCATTCCGATCTCCGCGGTATGTGTCCGGCCGACACCTCAGTCTAGTTTTTTTATTGTATTTTTATAACTCCTATTATTCCTTCAACTACTTTGCATTGTAAATTTCTCATTCGTTTTTATCCCCCACTCAGTGGCTATATCGTCATTTTTCCAAAGATTTTTATTAATATTTTTTTTTTCCGAAATTCCTAACCTTTTTTATTCATCCAACTTTTTCGTTTTCCATGATAACAACTGATAGTTTATCACCATTGCCTATAAAATCCCGGTTATACATAAATTTACCCGAAATCAGCAATATTTCTTTCCGTTTTAATATTCGCACTTCTACGTCGTGTTATAAATTATTATGTCTACCGCAAGCCAAACACGTGATATATTTGCTCCGATTCTTTGTGCTCGTGAACTCTTTCAATAGCTACCAACTCCATTGATAAAACTACGTTTCATTGTACTGATAAGAATGTTGGAACACGTCTTTCCTTCGGTATAGGTATTCCATATATCAATGTCTTATCTGTACAACACATTTACAAACGTGACATTTTCAAAGCGGATAACAAATCGAAGGGTTCCGTTAATAATTATTATTTTGTCTAACGGATCGGTAAAATATGATGTTCTGAAAATATATTATACCTACCATATTATTATCGAAAAATCCTTTCACGTATGTAAATAAAAAACGAACCGGCCATACTTCGCACGACGGGTGGGCTACTGTTGTAAGTGAGAAGTTGAGAATATTGAGTGAAAATGTAATGTGCACCTGTACGTAACGATGATTAATTATTAATGACGAAAAAATATTCTGAGGGGAGTTCAGATATACGCATGGTTTAAAATGCCGTAATATTTACCATTTAAAAATAATAAATTTCGCTAAACTTTCCCGGTTTTCCCCAATATACGTTTGTTACTGGAACACAGATAATTCTCGTTTTTAATTCTCGTATTATGTTAAGGTTGCTACACAAATAATACGGTTACTATTAATATTATAATTTCGTAAGACGAATTCGTTCATAATTCAGTTATTCAGTATAATACATACCTTATATGCAGTCTTGTAGATCGTAGATTATCTTGTTAATTTGGAATTCGAATAATATATACTTGCCTTAGGCACTTGTGTGATTGTGCATACATTGTATTGGCTAATTGTTGATAATTATATTCCTATGGTTTTACATTAATTAAATATTGTTACCTACATATTTTATATTGTTCTTCTGGTGTGGTCTTTGGTTGTGATCCGGAAAAAGGGAGAACTTTTTCTCTAATCATAATTAGTCAAAATCGATAAATGAGGTACCATTTCAAAGAACAAATTCCCCTTTCGTGGTAGCACTCAAAACCACACTTTGAGTGGCTTCGACTTTCCTATTTGTGGCCATTTATCGATCCCTTATATGGAAGTAATATAATAACTTGAGGAAGAGTGCAAGACAATTTCGTAGAAAAGTGCTTTCGGTACTTATTATTTATTTAACGGCAAACGGCAATTCAAAAACGCATTATTAAAAATTGGATACATAGTAAAACTAACAGGTACGAATAGTGATACGGGATCTTACAACTAAAACAATATGTAAAACACAGTAGTATATGATTTAACCTAAACTAAACAACAAGTATAATTACAAATTAGAATAAACATTTGCAATGGGCCACTAAACTAAAAACTAAATACTACAGTCAGGGAGGGAAATAATTGTACGATCAATTTTAATGTCATCGGCGAATAGAAGAACATTAGAGAATGAAAGGTAACTTTTAATTGAGTTAATAAAAATAATGAACAGAAGAGGACTTAAACTTTATTATACAAATTATATATTAATTTATATTTTAGAGGGAGATAAGACGCCTATATTTTTGCCTCTAAATAACTTCATTAAATTGTGAGCAACATTTCGTTAATATAATACTGGCCATATGTGTACAAGATGTGTATACAGTGTTAAACTTATGCTAATAATTCTGTCAATATTTATTTTATTTTTTTTTTCAGTCAGATTTTATGCGAACGGAACACATATGTCGAGAAAAATTAAATTTGTATTTTCATCACCTACATTTAAATAATTTAAAAAGCAAATAAATTATTAATATTATTCTAACCGCAGAATATTAAGAAGACACATACCAAAATTAAGAATATTTGAACATCCATAATGGTAAAGAAAACAAAAAAATAATATAAATTACCCATGTATCATACAAATTAGACTTTGTTACATTATAATATTTCAATTTATTGTAAGAGCCTATCAATGTTCTCAATATTTCAATATTATAATATTGTAATATTTATTATAGGTATCTAAATTAATACAAATTTATATTAGTATACATACCGGTAACTACTGCAGAACTTCAGTTACACAAAATAATACAATTTATACTGATACACAGAAATCTTACTTCTATAAAATGGCCTGTAATATACCTGTAGCCTACTGTAATCAAATCATAACAACTCCGTAGCGGGGTAAATGTAATTCCGCATAGCTTGAAAAGTTGGATTAAAACCATGAGTTATCTTTAGTTTAATAATTTTTTTTTACACATTTTAACATGTTTGTATGTTTATACGTTTACAGTTGTTCCATTTTCGTTTGCCCCCCCGCACGATAAAAAATGGTCTGATCATAAGCCGGCAAGGCTTTCTCGATTGTTATCGAGAGTTTTATTTTATGCGCCACCGTAATACCGGACCGCTTATGGACAATATCCCTAATCAATGATAGTATAATTTACTGTCAGTATCAATGGTATAAAACAATGACTCGTTTATGTACCTAACTTCCAATGTAGAAAATATGATATTATCAAATCCTGCATATGTACCCGATTTGCTAAAATATAATAAATTACCCTACATTATAGCGCGAAGCGAAATAACAATAACTCGGTCGCCAAACAAAACTATATTGTGGATATTGTGGTTACTAATACTGAATATAGTCCATTGAAAACATCAAAAGTCACAACGTTGACGGAACATTTTTGTTCGTAAAACTCGCTATTTATATGCGATTGTCAATATTAGCAACAACAAACAACATTAGTTCTCAAACATAATCTTATGTGAATAACTCAAATAAACTCGTTAGAGAATTAGAAATTTGTTTTCATCTCTAGAAATACGTCTATCGAATTTTACGAAAATGTATTTAATTTTGTTTTTTTTTATGTATATATTTTCCTAAAATGGTTTTTTTTTACAGTTATATTATATTTTAATACATAAAAAAAAATTCCTTAGAAATTCGTTCGTTATTCAGAATATTAGATTATCTATTAAAAATATTTTCAAAACTGACTCGCCGCTAGGAGAATACAATCTGATGTTCGTACTAAAATTGTGCTGCTTTCAATCAATAAGTGGAAAATATTGAAAGCTTAAATAAAAAACATGATTTTAGAAAAAATTATACATTTATTAATATTATTATTATATTAGGTACAAGTATATGTATAATATATTACAAAACTTTTTTTTTCTTTTATCAACGTTAACAAAAAAATAAATTCAATATCTGCATATGAAATTCCGTCTCAGCTATATAGCAAATATAATATATATATATTTTTTTTTAAATCCTAAATTTAATACTTACAAAAAACTAATTTCCCGGTTATTTTATATACTATATATATATTATACGTATATATGTATATATATTATATGTAACGGAATAAAAAATCACGTTACATTACACACTCGCGATATTCAATAAATATTTTACTCTTACATTTTTTTACTGAAATCATAAATATTGCATCTATATTTATACAGGGTGTAGAATTCAATGTATATAAACACACATTTTGATGTTTCAAGACGTCCATATACAGAGTGATTCGTTAGGCATGCTCAGCATTCTTCAAAATCCAAGTAATGTATCGCTACACAAAAACTGTTCCACTACTCTCCCCTTGCCATAACTTAAAAGTGGAATATCTCGTGAAAGTTTGACGAAAATCGAAAATTTCAACACCAAATTGTATTTTAACTTTTATTTCGTCTGTTTATGTGATTTTTAATACAGATTCGTATTTAAAAATCCAAAGTTGCCATTTCACACCATAAAATTCTCAAATAAAAAAATTTGCATCTATGCATAATTTACACTTAAAAATGGAATGAGCATATTTTATGAAACACCCTGTATAGGATTAAAACATAAAATATATCGAAATAAATATATGGCAATGCATAGCCATCCAAGTACTTGAATGACAAAACGATTGATAGTTCAGCTTCAAATTTTATTTAAGCATTTCAATCAGTGACGTCATTTTAATTTAATTTTTGATTTTATTTAATACGCATTTAATTATGCAGACTACAAATCTTATTTTAAATTGTTAACATAAAAAAAAATTAAATTATCCGATCGGATGATGATGGTTTACTGTAGACGACCAAAAACGGAAATATTAAGAACAGACGGGTCCGATATTATAAAGTCAAATTGTTATTATATACGATAAATAGCAGCAGCTACCTTCTGTATTAAAAACTAATAATAATAAAATATCCGGTGTCCTGTGAATTTCTTGGTATTAAGACAACGCGTCCAACTATTCTGCAATATAGTGAGCCGTGACCCTAATTTTGGCATTTATCGATTATAAAATGATTGTATTTTTTTAGAAAAAAAAAAATAAAAATAAAATTAGTGTTCACACGTCCATGGAAGTCATTTGTATGTCGGATAAAATTAATTCTTATATATATATAAGAATTCTATTATAATGTTAATACAATTACAGGTGTGAATTTTAGATTTCGAGCGCACCGGGGAAAGTATTGGATATACTGTGCTTTTATTATTGTGTCTGTAAACAATTAGTCTACTAGAAATCTTGCTACAATCGAAAAACAACAAGAAAACTTTAATTTTTTTAGAATTGTTTTATCTATTTGGCGTATTTAACTAACAAATTGACAGCGATAGCGATTATTTAAAATTTGTATTTATTTTGTTTTTATTAATCTTGCACTATACATTTCAAGAGCAG